>WNYA01001418.1:17905-73731 GCA_019512145.1 Engystomops pustulosus
TAATAGCACCAGCTGCATTAATACCACAGACAAAGCACTTTCACACAAGGCAGCTAGAAGGCTATATACGGATAGCACCGCAGGAAGCAAGAATGGTGGTGAACCATCGGGGTGACCCATATGGCGGGACAATCTACAGGGGCTGCTGACACATGCAGTAGGATTCGGGATATGCATGGATCTTAGTGACTCCGCACAGTACGTGCACATACATTACTTACACGGACATCACACAGTGGCGTCACTGCACCAGAAGACGGTAACTCCGGGAGGCATCGCTGTCGACTAGGCCGTTGACACCCAAATCGACATCCACCTGCAGGGATATATACGGGAGTGCTTAGGATCCTTTTGTGACACTTCCCCCTCGCACAGGCGTCCATTGTAACTATACAATGCACTGTCATAAGCTTGCACAAGAAGAAGAAGTGGTGGCAACTTGCTCAGCAGGATCCACTTGAGTTACTGGGAATAGTCGACAAACCTTACCCTGCCATTGGATATCGGTGCAGCGACGCTTATGGTTGACCCCCTCGCATTCAGCCATTATGCATCCAACAAAACCAACAATTGCGTACAATGCATCGGACTACATGGCACTCAGCGGAAGTAGAAGGCTCTGAATCCTAGGCACCCCCATGAGCCGGAAGGAAGCGACCCATACAGGATATCGGGACGCCGCAGCCGACGTCCCCTTAGTGACTCCCTGCACAATCACATTATCACCACAGACACCGATTTATGGCACCAATTCAATGCACCATTGCGAAGAGGTTCATATGCCAAGCCAGCCACCTATCCGGGGACCTGAGTGGTGCAAGTCGACACATCGCCGCACAATCGCCACGGGAGCGCACGATCTTAGCGACTCCCCCACACCATGCCGTCATTTATGGCACGGCCTCAATCTGACTTATATCAAGCTTTCATCGCCCCCACATAAAAGAAGAAGATGAACTCCGGGGACCTAGACATCCCGTACATATGAAAGCGACATAGCAGCAACCGTGTGACATATGGTCTGTGTTGGTGCTAGGGGGCGTCCCCCAGGCCGGGTTGCAGGACTACTCCAGCGAGCACGTTCTTCCTGGAATCATGCCATGCCCTTCCGTCGCTCACACCACCAGCGAATTATACAACCGGACCACTTGAATGGCACTCCGTGTCACACCTGTGACGTACAAATTCTACACCTATGGAAGAAAGATACTGTATGTAACTCATACCCAAGGGACCTGAGCGGGGAAGAGCGACACATGCATGATATCGTGAGTCGGAATGATCTTTCACATGACGTCTAGCCTCGCACATCAGCGATTATACACGGACCAATGCACTTCAAGTCCACCAGGAAGAAGGTGAACTCCGGGACCTGGAGTGTCGGGAGGTGACCACTTCAGCGAGATATCGGTGCAAGATCTTAGTGACCTCTCCTCCTCGCCACCAGGCGCATTAATCTCACTGAAACTAGAGACTGCACTTACAATTTCATCCACCAGGAAGAAGAAGGTGAACTCCAGGACCTGAGCGTGGAAGCGACACATGCAGGTATATCATGGTGGCAGATCTTAGTGACGAAAATTCTTCTCTCCTGTCACAGGCATTAACAAACGGACTTTTATTTCGGGGTTGAAATTTCCCGGGCGGACTCAGTTATTGCACATATGATTTCTTCCAAAATCAAAAGTTCGTACAATTAATTAGGTCGGTAAGAAACATCATAAAAGATCCCTCTGTATAAAAACCCATACTAGAAATATCTAAATATCGTATAATCCTATAGTACGGCCAATAAAAGATTCACTTACATCCCGATGCATCCTCTCAAACTCTTTTGGCTTCACTCAATAACATTATCCACTCTAAAACAGACACAAAATATCCCAGTTTAGAGGTAAGATAAACGTTCGCCTCTTGCTATCATGTTCATCTCACTACTCCCTCTGTTAACTTGTCCACCACTATTGGGGACTTGCGTTATACATTTTCACCTGAGGGGGCTTCACCAAATGTTGGTCTTGGATTTAAGAATATAACTTAACTGGATAAATTGAAACACATACATATCACAACGAATCTAAATACCGGAGGCACATGATGTGTATCCGTACGAGTAGGACGTGACAACACCGAGCTGGCGATCAAACGGGGATCAATAAAATAACTTATTCAGGCTCACACAAACTCGCAGTGCTATGTGGTGGAACAAGCGAAGAGAACCTCGTGTGTATAATAGGTCATGCAGAGTGTAGAAGTGCTCTGTACCTTTGCCATGTATAGAACGATATCAGGTAGGGTATCTTATCATATAATTGTAGTAACATATTTCCGCCCTCTATGTCCTATATGTCTGATCGCTAGTAACTGTAGTCAATCCCCAGCACGTTTATAATAACCCACAGGTGTAGATGATCCCTAGAATGGCAACTGCATATTCGCTCTTTCAACAAAAATAACCGGCTTCTTGTAATATTATCTGGATAAAAGTGTCTCCGCTGAGGTTTTATTAGATTCGAACCAGTTCTGCAACACAATCTTACATCAAGGCTCTTAGTGGGAACTTCCCAGGGGGCACATAATCCTCTGTAAGTACCATGGTCCTACTGACACTATTGAAATCCTTGTGTGACAGCGTCCGGTCTGACCCTCGAGGCTTGAGCCACCGTTACCTACTGTCTGGCTCCCCCATCCGAACAACATACTGCTTCGCATCTCACCCAGCAAGCGTCGCTCAGGGTCTCTCAGCATTGCTTTTATTGGGGCCATTTTCTGTGATTTATCACAAACAAGTCAGGGTCTGAGCAAACCTATTACACGGAGGTGCAATGTCCTGCAGCCACCACTACTAGAGGGCGACATCTGCCTTCACTGCACATACAGAGTGTGCGAGAGCCGCATGAGCCAAAAAGATATTCAATGATGTTAAATACTTGTGTATATAAAATACATATAAATAAGTGTTTGCAATGATCCCCTTATTGAAATTAATACTTGGTCATTAAAAAAAATACTACTTACCTGTAGCCAATGTTCTCCCACACCACGCCGCTCACTTCTCCCGGCTCTTCTGTAAGAGGCGGCTCCGTGCAGAGACTCATGCAGCGTGACGTCATTACATGTCCCTGGATAGTACGGTGCGGCACAGACAGCCGGATAGGCACTCGCACCTGTCTTAAAGAAAAAGGTGTGATCGATTTACCTGGTGGCCGATTTGAAATAGGAAAATTTGCCGCCCCCCCAAGGGCTCTGCATTCTGCCGCCTGAAGCAAGATTTTCACCTTTCCTCCTGGCAGATGCTGCCCTGTCCCTTGGTATAAAGCACAGAGGAGTCCAGTGCTACCATACAGTGTATACTGGGGGTTTGCAGGTCTTGATCAGAAAGTAAATTTCCAGTCATTATAAAGTTGTGGCTGTGGAGCGGAGTCACCGAGCCGCCATCATTGCAGTGAGTTAGGAAACTTACCATAAGCTCTAGTTATATGCAGGACCTTATAAAGCAGCACTGAAGCACATGGGCGTAGAGGCCGCAGCACCGGAGACGGATTCCGGCCTCCTGAGAGGTTTCTTATTTTTCCATTTCTTTATTGTAACTATCTCTGTCCTCTCAAAGACTTGGATGCACTTCACAAGTTCCCCGCGACCGGCTCCATATTGATCCCTACAATAAGTCTCCCTGAGGTTCTGGGCTGAGAGCAATGCATCCTGGGACTGTGAGATGCTCCGCCTCCTTCAGGGGATTCCCAGCGTCACGGTCCTTGAGTGTCTGGTACAGGTGTCACTCAGCTCCAGTTTAATAACACCACAGAAATTCATTCTGTTCCCGTATCCGGACACTAAAACTTAAATTTTATTTTAGATTTCATCAACTTATATTTACGTAGTGAATTCACAAAAAACTAATTTTAAAAACACAAGGAATCCCCATGTGGTTGCCTCCATGTGGTTTTATGTAGAGAAATATCCGGGGAGAAGCCCTTCCAAATATTAGCTCCATACCTGTAATAACACAGAGGAGACAGCAGAGAGCAGCACTGGCTGTGCACAGGGTGACAGCTCACACACTGACAGCAAGCAGAGATAGGCCAAATACTGGAGAACTGAAACAAAAACTTTCCTTTATTCACAGAAATTATTTTTTGTTAACATAAAAAAATAGTAAAATGACACCTTTATGTTCTAATGAACAGAATTAGGAGCGTATTCACATTCTGCAGTCATCCAGAATATCCTGGCGCTTTACAGTGAGAAAAGTACCAAACATTTCCCAGTGCACTTCCAGTAAGGGTTAATAGCTTTACTTCTAGTGGTCTCGGGTAAAGCAGGGGTTAATGATACTTCCCTAGTATTTCCTGCTGACCCGCGTCGCTCCTGCTCTGGCTCTGGCACATAGCGACTATCAGATTATAGGGAGCTCATGGCGGGTATTATTTCTAAAGATGGTCACATACGGAGTATTACTTGTATATGGCGCAACACATAGGGTTAATGTTACTATATCAGGACACACAGAGGAGTATTGTTACTATATCAGGGCACACAGGGGAGTATTGTTACTATAACAAGGCACACGGGAGTATTGTTACTATATGGAGGCACACAGGGGAGTATTGTTACTATATGGAGGCACAGAGAGAAGTATTGTTACTATTGGAGGCACACAGAGGAGTATGTTACTATATCGGGCACACAGGGGAGTATTGTTACTATATGGGGGCACACAGGGGAGTATTGTTACTATATCGGGGCACACAGAGGAGTCACTTGTTACTATAATTGAGGCACATAGAGGAGTATTGTTTACTAATAAACAAGGCACACGGGACTATTGTTACTATATGGAGGCACACAGAGAAGTATTGTTACTATATGGAGGCACATAGAGGAGTATTGTTACTATAACAAGGCACACGGGACTATTGTTACTATATGGTAGGCACACAGAGGAGTATTGTTACTATAACAAGGCACACGGTAGTATTGTTACTATAATGGAGGCACAACAGAGGAGTATTGTTACTATAACGAGTCACACAGTGGGAGTATTTGTTACTATAACAAGGCACACGGGAGTATTGTTACTATATGGGGGCACACATAGGAGTATTGTTCTATATAGGGGCACACAGAGGAGTATTGTTTACTATATCGGGGCACACAGGGAAGTATTGTTACTATATGGAGGAACACAGGGAGTATTGTTACATAATGGAGGCAACAGAGAAAGTATTGTTTACTATATGGGGCACCAGGGGAGTTTGTTACTATATGGAAGTAACACCGGGGAGTATTGTACTCTATGGAGGCACAGAAGAAGTATTGTTACTATACGGGGCACACATGGGAGTATTGTTTACTATCCGATGCAACACAGTGGAGTTATTGTTTCTAATGAAGGGACATAGGGGAGTATTGTTACTATATGGAGGCACAGAGAGAAGTATTGTTACTATATTAGGGCAGACAGGGGAGTATTGTTACTATATCAGGACACACAGAGGAGTATTGTTCTATATCGGGGCACACAGAGGAGTGCTGTTACTATATCAGGACACCAGGGGAGGATGGTTTCCTATATTGGGCACACCCGAGGAGTATGTTACTATATTGGGGCACACAGGGGAGTATTGTTACTATAACGAGTCACACAGGGGAGTATTGTTACTATATGGAGGGACATAGGGGAGTATTGTTACTATATCAGGACACACAGGGGAGTATTGTTATTATATCAGGACACACAGGGGAGTATTGTTACTATATCAGGGCACACAGAGGAGTATTGTTACTATATCGGGGCACACAGGGAATTTTGTACTATATGAGGAACCAGGGAGTATTGTTACTATATGGAGGCACAAAGAGAAGTATTGTTACTATATCGGGGCCACACATAGGAGTATTGTTACTATATCAGGGCACACAGAGGAGTATTGTTACTATATCGGGGCACACAGGGAAGTATGTTACTATATGGAGGAACACAGGGTAGTATTGTGTTACTATAATGGAGGCACAGATAGAAGTATTGTTTACTATATCGGGGCCAATGGGATTATTGTTACTATAGTGGAGGAACACAGTGGAGTAATTGTTTCCTATATTGAGGCACAGAGAGAAGTGATTGTTACTAATATCGGGGCACACATGGAGTATTGGTTACTATTCACGAGTCACAAGGGGAGTATTGTTACTATATGGAGACAGCGGGGAGTATTGTTAACTATAAGATGGAGGCACAGAGAGAAGTATTGTTACTATATTGGGGCAGACAGGGGAGTATTGTTACTATATATCAGGACACACAGAGGAGTATTGTTCTATATCGGGGCACACAGAGGAGTACTGTTACTATATCAGGACACACGGGGAGTATTGTTACTATATTGGGGCACACAGAGGAGTAATGTTACTATATTGGGGCACACAGAGGAGTGTTGTTCTATAATCAGGACACACAGAGGAGTATTGTTTACTATAACGAGTCACACAGGGGAGTATTGTTACTATATCAGGACACACAGGGGAGTATTGTTATTATATCAGGACACACAGAGGAGTATTGTTACTATATCAGGGCACACACCGAGGAGTATGTTACTATATCGGCACACAGGAAGTATTGATTGTTACTAATAATGTAGGAACCAGGGGAGTATTGTTACTATATGGAGGCACATAGAGAGTATTGTTACTATAGATCGTGCACACAGGGGGAGTATTGTTACTATAATGAGTCACACAGGGGAGTATTGTTACTATATGGAGGGACACAGGGGAGTATTGTTACTATATGGAGGCACAGAGAGAAGTATTGTTACTATATTGGGGCAGACAGGGGAGTATTGTTACTATATCAGGACACACAGATGAAGTATTGTTTCTATATCGGGGCACACAGAGGAGTACTGTTACTATATCAGGACACACAGGGGAGTATTGTTACTATATTGGGGCACACAGAGGAGTAATGTTACTATATTGGGGCACACAGAGGAGTATTGTTCTATAATCAGGACACACAGAGGAGTATTGTTACTATAACGAGTCACACAGGGGAGTATTGTTACTATATCGGGGCACATAGGGGAGCATTGTTATTACATTGGGGCACAAACGGGAGTATTGTTACTATATTGGGGCACACAGGGGAGTATTGTTTCTGTTTCAGGGCACAAAGATGAGTATTGTTACTATTTAGGGACACACAAGACCTCCTACAACATTGTACTATATCAGGGACAATAAAGGGAGTATTATTACTATGTGGGGTTACACGGGGTCAGTTCCACTGTTTGCTGCATTTCGGGGAGCACTGTTACTATGTGGGTCATGGAGGGGTTAGATATGAGTGGAGGGCATATCTCCCATCTATACATTGTGACTTCGTATAGTGGTTGGTATTAAATGTGATGGAAAAGTGAGGAGAAAATACATGTGATACTAGAAGAAGTCGCCACGTCATCCTGGGCTGGAAAGAGAAGAAAAGGGAAAGGAATGACTCCAATCAGTGATGGATCTGTATTCCCTGGATAGACACGCAGGGTATTCTATTATTATGAGGGACAGTGGGATGTGGACTACTATCCCAGGATACTCAGGGGCGAGGCAATAGAAGTGTCTGGGAAAAGGTACAGGTCAGAGGTCAGGGCAGACGTCTATCACTATCCGGTCAGGCTGGGTATATACATCATATAGAGCCCCCTGAGACCCTGGTTATAATAAACAGAGGAGCCCAGTGATTAAATACAACATGTACCCCCTTGTCTGTGCAGGGGATTTGGAGCTGCGTACAGAGGGATGTGGTAGACGGTTACTGGAAGCATCAGAAACATGTACGACCTTCTGCCTGTACTGAGAAGTGTGGCAGCAGCAGCATAGAGGATGCTATACAGCAGCACTGAGCAGTGTAGCTGTATAATACAAGGGCTTGTTCATACAGGTGTATCCATTACATGTCTCCGCACCTGTTTTCCACGTCATTTCACAAGCCATGTATCTGTTTTTTTCATAAATCCCTTCAGCAAACTGCATGCAGTAGGTTTTTGGGGGGTGAAATGTAGTTTTTAATAGCACAATTTTGGATTTCATATGCCCTATTAGTGATTGTTATTAACTGTGTTTGTGCAGTACATTTTGAAAAGAAAGCAAATCTGACATTGTTATCATGTGATTCCTGGTGCTGGCTCCTCACTATGGCGACCCCTGCAGCCGGTGTGTGACAGAGATGCAACTGCTCCAGGTGTATAGCAGAACATGTCAGATTCTTGTGTAGCTGATGTCTGTGTCTTTCACAAGTGTATAGGAAAACATGTCAGGTACTTGTGTAGCTGATGTCTGTGTCTGTCACATGTGTATAGCAGAACATGTCAGATATTTGTGTAGCTGATGTCTGTGTCTCTCACAATTGTATAGGAGAACATGTCAGCAGATAAAGCACAGACACCAGCAATGCTTTACTATACATTACACAGACATGAGCAGGGAATGGGGAGGGGTAACAGGGGTGACAGCACTGTCTCTCACATGTGTCCTGCCTATTTTGCCTAGTAAAGAAAAAATAAATTTACAACGCTTAATGTATGATTTGACTAGATAAAGGCTGGGATAGAATCCTTTAGGGCTACTCCTGAAAGTGTTTGTGACAGAGTTAGTTACAGAGACCTGATGACAGGTTTCCTTTAACTTTTAAAATGTTTTGTCAATGTAACTGTGTGAGGGCTTATTTTTTGCTAAGGGACCTGTTATTTACACATACGGGGTTCATAAAGCTTTTTTAAAGCAATTAACCTAATTTTTGTGTGATGGGTGATTAAAAATGGTACATTTTTGCATTGTTTTTCCTTTATTTTTGTTTAAGTTTTTTTCTCATTTTCACAAAATTTGGTCACACGAAAATAAAGGAAGACAGGTTTACTTTTTATTCCATCCCTGAACATGTGACCTTCCACCTGAAGGTATGTGCTCACACCCAGTCTCCATAACAGCAGTCTCCTTAGGACCCAAGATTCTTGGCACAGACTTGCATCCTGTGACGTGTGCTGAGAGAAGGGAATTTCCAGGCTGCTTCCCGCACACATGGGAACTTCTACAATCTTTTTTTTTTTTTTAATATATACATTTTTATTTATAGTTTAGCATATACAGAGTATAAAGGTTACAATCATGTTATGTATGTGTACATAAAGTCGAAGGTACAACCATATTATATTAAGGAATATTCTAAACATTAGCTATGACTTCTTGTTTACTATTAACATGACATATCGTAGATTATATACATCCTCACTAGTTGTTGTATCATTTCTTTCCTTCTGTATACATCTCCCAAGTGGGTCATGAAAGTGACTGATTATATATTTACTTCTCAAGTTTGCTGTTTTTACCTTCTTTTTTGACTTATGTTCCCTTGTCTCTGTGAAAGTATTAAAATTTTACTAACTAACCCCTAAACAGGGGTTCAATAACTAAACCTAGTCAAACTAAACAAATAACAAAGGGTCTAATTAATATTTCTCCTCCTTACTGAGGGAGGAGATTTTTATTATTATACTCATATGTGTCTTCATTATACTTGTGTCATTATCCAGGAAACAATGGTTTTTCTATTATGGCCTTTATTAGTCAACTACGTGCTGTTCTCTCTATCATTCCTTTATGTTGGGGTCTAGCCTAGGAAAGGTTTTTAGCCAAGGCGTCCACATTTTATTATATTCCCCTATAGAGTTATTTCTTAGGGCTAACATTTTTTCTAGAGAGCAGTGTTCCGCTACTGATTCAATTAAGTTGGTAATTTTCGGGGGAGAAGGGTTTCTCCAGTTTCTGGCAAGGAGAAGCTTTGCTGATAATAGTATATGGCCCACCACTTTGCGTGAGCTCTTGTGAATCTTACATATACCTATGTTTAGGAGGGCTAGTGCAGGTCTAGGGAAGATTTGTTTTACTGCCATTTTTGAACAAAGCTCGAGCACATCTTTCCAAAAAGGACTTATCACTTTACAGTTCAAAACATGTGATGTAATGTGCCTACTCCCCCGCAGTTTCTCCAACAGTCTTCCTTAGAGCCTGGAAATAGTTTAGCTATTTTGCTTGGAACCATATACCATCTAGTGATTAGTTTATGTTGTACTTCCATTAGTCTGGCAGATTTAGAGGCCTTGGAAGACCAATAGTTTGCTTTTTTCCAATCTATATCTGAGATAACTATGCCTAGGTCCCTCTCCCATTTGTTTAAAGCTGCAGCTTTTGGGTTCTGAGTTCCAATAGTGGAGCGAGATGCGGTGGCGCTTAGCTCGGAATAAACTCCCCGGTACAATCTTTAAAATTGCATCAGTTTATTGCTACGCGTTTCGGTCCGGCACCCGGACCTTCGTCTCAGGTATTTGGCGGGAACGCTTTTTGATATCTACCCCCTCCTTTATTGCTATAGTAACTCCTGCAACTTTCCTTTGTGCTTTGGCTGAGATAATCGTAGGAAATTTATAATGTGTGAACTTTGGGCTGTGTGTTTGAGAGAAGTGCGTTTCTTGCAGGCATATTGGGGCACATTTACTTACCCGGTCCGTTCGCGATCCAGCGGCGCGTTCTCTGCACTGGATTCGGGTCCGGCCGGGATTCATCAAAGCAGTTCCTCTGACGTCCACCAGGTGGCGCTGCTGCGCTGAAGTCCGCTGGAATGCCTCGAAATACACCGGCCTATCCAAGATGAAGGTGAGTGAAATTTTCGCGACACAAATTTTTTTTTAAATGCGGCGGTTTTTCCGAATACGTCGGGTTTTCGTTCGGCCACGCCCCCCGATTTCCGTCGCGTGCATACCGGCGCCGATGCACCAAATTCCGATCGCGTGCGCCAAAAACCCGGGGCAATTCATGTACAATCGGCGCAAATCGGAAATATTCGGGTAACACGTCGGGAAAACGCGAATCGGGCCCTTAGTAAATGACCCCCATTATGTCTGCTTTGTCTTTTAATGCATCCCTCCAAACCGATGCTCTCTTAAATGGGGAATTTAACCCCTTAGTGTTTAGACTCAATATTTTTAAAGACATATGACCTTAAAATTTTTTTAAAATTCTACAATCTTACATCTGTTTCTGAATAGGGGGGGGGGAGGTAAGATTCAATTTCCATACCTGTGCACACCTTGTACTGCTCCCTGCCTTGCCTGGTAGAAAAACAGTGAATGACTTCAAGTTTGTGATAATGTATGAAATTCATTATGACCCCTGATCCCTGCTGGTTATGATAGGTGTCAGGTCACACAGGACATGGCAGCTCGCTGTGTATGGGGGGTGTAGTCACAGAGGGGTCAGAGCACCCATGCTGACCCCTGACCACTGCTGGCTATGATAGAAAGGTGTCAGGACACACAGGACATGGCAGCTCGCTGTGTATGGGAGGTGTAGTCACACAGGGGTCAGAGCGCCCATGCTGACCCCTGACCACTGCTGGCTATGATAGAAAGGTGTCAGGACACACAGGACATGGCAGCTTGCTAGGGGGGGGGGGAGGGGGGGGGGGGGAGGGGGTGGGGGGGGGGGGGGGGGGGGGGGGGGGGGGGGAGGGGGGGGGGGGGGGGGGGTGGGGGGGGGGGGGGGGGGGGGGGGGGGGGGGGGGGGGGGTGGGGGGAGAGGGGGGGGGGGGGGGGGGGGGGGGGGTGGGGGTGGGGGGAGGGTGGGGGTGTGTGGGGGGTGGGGGGGTTTGGGGGGGTGGGGGGGGGGGGGGGGGGGGGGGGGGGGAGGGTGTATGGGGGGTGTAGTTCAACCGAGGGTCAGAGCTAAACACACCCTGCTGACCCCTGACCACTGCTGGCTATGATAGACGTGTCAGACACAGGCAGTGGCACTTGCTGTGATGGTGGTGTTAGTCACGAGGGGTCCCAGGCGCCCTGCTGACCCCTGTCCACTCTGGCTATAATGAAGGGTCAGGACACAGAGGCATGGCAGCTCGCTGTGTATGGGGGTAGTCACAGAGAGGGGTCCTAGCGCCCATGCTGACCCCTCGAACCACTGCTGGCTATGATAGAAAGGTGTCAGACACACAGGACATGGCAGCTCCTGTGTATGGGGGGTGTAGTCCAGAGGGGTCAAGCGCCCATGCTGACCCCTGACCACTGCTGGCTATGATAGAAAGGTGTCAGGACACACAGGACATGCCGCTCGCTGTTGTATGGGGGGGTAGTCACAGAGGGGTCAGAGCACCCATGCTTGACCCTGACCACTCTGGCTATGATAGAAAGGTGTCAGGGGACACACCAGGACATGTGCACGCTCTCTGAGTAATGGGGGGTAGTCACACAGGGTCAGAGCGCCCATGCTGACCCCTGACCACTGCTGGCTAGATAAAAGGTGTCAGGCACCACAGGACATGGCAGCTGCTGTGTATAGGGGGTGTGTAGTCACAGAGGGTCAGAGACACCCATGCTGACCCCTGACCAACTGCTGGCTATGATAGAAATGTGTCAGGACACATGCATTGGCAGCTCGCTGATGTATGGGGGTGTAGTCACAGAGGGGTCGAGCGCCCATGCTGACCCCTGACACTGCTGGCTATGATAGAAGGTGTCAGGATACACAGGACACCTGGCAGCTCGCTGATGTCATGGGGGGTGTAGTCACAGAGGGGTCAGAGCGCCCCATGCTGACCCCTGACCACTGCTGGCTATGAATAGAAAGGTGTCAGGACACACAGGACATGGCAGCTCGCTGTGTATGGGGGGTGTAGTCACAGAGGGGTCAGAGCGCCCATGCTGACCCCTGACCACTGCTGCTATGATAGAAAGGTGTCGGAACACACACGCATGCAGCACGCTGGCTGGTATGGGGGGTGTAGTCACAGAGGGTCAGAGCACCCATGCTGACCCCTGACCACTGCTGCTATAATAGAAAGGTGTCAGGACACACAGGACATGGCAGCTCGCTGTGTATGGGGGTGTAGTCACAGAGGGGTCCGAGCTCCCATGCTGACGCCCTGACCACTGCGGGCTATGATCTGAAAGTGTCAGGACACACAGACATGTGCTCGCTGTGTCTGGGGGGGTGTAGTCACACAGGGGGTCAGAGCGCCATGCGGACCCCTGACCACTGCTGGCTATGATAGAAAGGTGTCAGGACACAGCACCAGGCAGCTCGCTGTGGTATGGGGGGTGTAAGTCACAGAGGGTCAGAGCGCCCATGCTGACCCCTGACACTGGCTAGCTTATAGAAAGGTGTCACGGACACACATGACTGGAGCTCCGCTGTGTATGGGGGTTAGTCACAGAGTGGTCAGAGCGCCCCATGCTGACCCCTGACCACTGCTGGCCTATGATAGAAAGGTGTCAGGACACCCAGGACACATGGCAAGCTCGCGTGTTGGGGGGTGTAGTCACAAGAGGGTCAGAGCGCCCCTGACCCCTGACCACTGCTGGGCTATGATAGAAGGTGTCAGGACACCCGGACAGGTCATCACTCTCTGTGTATGGGGGGTTGTCACAGAGGGGTCAGAGCGCCCATGCCTGACCCCTGACCACTGCTGGCTATGATAGAAAGGTGTCAGGACCACAGGCATGGCAGCCTCGCGTGTATGGGGATGTAGTACAGAGGGGTCAGAGCGCCATGCTGACCCCTGACCACTGCTGCTATGATAGAAAGGTTCAGGACACAGGGACATGGCACTCGCTGTGTATGGGGTGTATTCACAGAGGGGTCAGAGCGCCCATGCTACGCCCTGACCACTGCTGGCTATGATATAAAGTTTGTCAGGACACACAGGATGATAGCTCGCTGTGTATGGGGGTGTAGTCACAGAGTGGTCAGCGCCCTCGCGACCCCTGACCACTGCTGGCTATGATAGAGGTGTCAGACACCAGACATGGCAAGCTCGCTTGTATGGGGGGTGTAGTCACAGAGGGGTCAGAGGCACCATGCGACCCCTGACCACTGCTGGCTATGATAGAAGGTGTCAGACTCCACAGTACATGGCAGCTCGCTGTGATGGGGTTAGTCAACAGAGGGGTCAGAGCGCCCATAGCTGACCCCTACCACGCTGGCTATGATAGAAAGGTGTCAGATCACACCAGGACATGCAGACTCGCTGTGTATGGGGTGATTCTTCACAGAGGGGTCAGAGCGCCTGCTGACCCCTGACCACTGCTGGCTATGACTAACTAAGGTGTTCTAGGCACCAGGTCATGGCATGCTCGCTGTGTAATGCGGGATGTAGTCACAGAGGTGGTCATGAGCGCCCATGCTGACCCTGCGCCACTGCTGGCTATGATAGAAGGGTTGTCAGGACACACAGGACATGAGCGCTGTGTATGGCGGGGTGTATGTCACCAGGGGTCAAGCATCCTGCTGACGCCCTGACCACTGCTGCTATGATAGGAAGAAGTGATCAGGACTCCAGTGGACATGGATCTCCTCTGTGTATGGGGGGATGTCACCAGAGGGGGTCATAGCGCACCTGCCTGCACCCCTGGGAAACCCTGTGGCTAGATGAATGAGGTTGTCATGGACTACGGACATGCAACTCGCTTGTGTGGGGAGGGTAGTCACAGAGGGTCGAGTGCCTCCTGCTACCCCCTGCTCACGTGGGGCTATTATAGATGGTTCCAACACGGACCGGGATATCAGTGTATCTGGCACTCGCTGTGTAGGGGGGTGTAGTCCCAGAGAGTTCACGCAGTGCCCATGCTGACCCCTGACCACTGCTTGCTATATAGAAAGGTGTCAGGACACAGGGCGGGCATGCTACTCGCTGTAGTAGGGGGGATGTAGTCACGAGGGGTCTCAGAGTCACCACATGCTGAACCCCTGACCACGCTGCTATAATAGAAAGGTGTCGGGAACACGCAGACATGGCCAGCTCTTCTGTTATGGGGGTGTAGTCCCCCCCCCCCACCCCCCCCGAGGCAGGGCCACATCATGGCTGACCCCATGACCACTGCTGTGCTATGATGAAATGGTGTCAGGACACCAGGACATGGCCTCGCATGTATGGGGGGGGTAGTCACAGAAGGGGTCGGCACCCATGGTGACCCCTGACCACTGCTGGCTATTATGATAACACGGTGTCGGCGCACACAGGACAATGGCTCCTCGCTGTGTATGTGAGGGGTGTAGTCACAGTGGGTCAGAGCGCCATGCGTGACCCCCTGACCACGTCTGGCGCTTATAGCAAAGGATATTCAGGAAGCACATGAACATGGGCATGCTCGCTGTGTATGGAGGGTAAGTCACAGAGGTGGTCAGAGCGCCCTGCTGATCCCCTGACCACTGTCTCGCTATGATAGTACCAAGGTGTCAAACACACAGACATGCCTGCTACTGCTTTTGTTTACCTGGGCACCGGGATGACTATAGTTTCACACATACGACAGTGGTCAGAGCTCCAGCATGCTGACCCCTGACCACTGCTGGCTATGATAGAAAGGTTGTTCAGTGCCACAGGACATGCTCAGCTAGCTTGTATGGGGGGTATAGTTCACAGAGTGGTCAGAGCGCCATGCTGACCCCTAGACCACTGCTGGCGTATTGATAGAAAGGTGATCAGACACACAGCTGTCGCAGCCGCTGTGTATAGGGGGGTGTAGTCACAGAGGGGTCAGAGCCCATGCTGACCCCTGACCCCAACCCCTGCTGGTATGATTGAAGTGTATCAGGACACCATGACATGGCAGCTCGCTGTGGATATGGGGGAGTGTAATCACAGAGGGATCAGAGCCCCCCTGCTGACCCCTGACCACGCTGGCTTATGTAGAATAGTTGTAGGATCACACATGACAATAGGCAGCTCGCTGTAGTATGGGGGTGTAATCACACGAGGCAGTCGAGCCCCATGCTGACCCCTGACGCACTTCTGGCTATGATTGAAGTTGTACGGACACCCGGACTGGCAGCTCGCTGGTATGGGGGTGTAGTCACAAGGGTTCAGAGACACCCATGCTGACCCTACCACTGCTGGCTATGATAGAAAGGTGTCAGGACATCCGGAACCATGGCAACTTCGCTGTGTTCGGGTGTGTAGTCACCTGGCGGTCAAAGCACCCTGCGAACCCCTGACCCGCACTGTGCTATGAGTAGAAGGTGTCGACATACACGTGACCATGGCAGCTCTGCTGTGTAAATGGGGTGGTAGTCACGAGAGGTCCAAGCGACCCCCATCTGACCCCTGCACACTGCTGGCTATTATCAGACAAGGTGTCAGGACAGCACAGGAACATGGAGCCCTCCTGTTGTATGGGGTTGTAGTCCCAGAGAGTCAGAGCCCCCTGCTGACTCCGACACTTGCTGGCTATAAGATAGAAAGGTTGTCAGGACACACGGACATGGCCGCTCGCTTGTATGGGGTTAGTCACGAGAGGTCATGAGCGCCCTCTGACCCCGACACTGCTGCTATGATCATAAGTGTCAGGGACACACAGGACATGGGCAGCTCGCTGTTATGTGGGTTGGTAGTCACGCGGTGGTCATAGCCCCATGCTGACCCTACCACTGCTGGCTATGATAGAAAGTGTGATCAAGGACAGGCATGGCAAGCTTCCTGTGTAATGGGTGATTATGTCACGAGGTTATCAAGCACCCACTGCTGACCCCTGACCACTGCTGGCTATGATGAAAGTGTGTGCCGATCCAGGACATGGGCTCTCTGTCGTAGGGGGATGTATGTCACAGAGATAGTCAGACCCCCATTCTGACTCCCTGACCACTGCTGGCTATTATGAAGCGGAGTACCCACAGGACATGTGGCATCTCCTGTGTATGGCGGGGTATGTCACAGAGAGGTCGAGCCCCCATATCTGACCCTGACCACTCCTGGCTATGTAGATAAGGTGGGTCGTACAACACGGACATGCGACTCGCTATTGTATGGCGGGGTGTAGTCCAAGAGGGTCAGGAGGCGCCCATGCTGCACACCCTGACCACTGCTGGCTTGACTGTAAAGGTTGTCAGGACCACAGACATGGCAGCTCCATGTGTATGGGGGTGTCGCACAAGAGGGGTAAAAGCTAGCCCATGCTACCCCTGACCCTGTGGCTATTATGAAGTGTCCCCCCCCCAGACCCACCCCCCCCCACACCCCCCCCACACCTGCACCCCCCCACCCCCCCCCCTGGCTGTACCCGCACCCCCCCCCACCCCCCCCCACCCCCGGGCACCCCTGCGCCCCTACCCCGGCTGCATACGAACCCCCCCCCCTGCCCCCCCCCCCCGTCACGAGACCCAGGACATGCAGCTCGCTTGTATGGGGGGTGATGTAGTCACCGAGAGGGTCCAAGCGCCCATGCTAACCCCTCCACTGTGACTAGATAGAAGGTGTCAGGACACACAGGTACAATGGCAACTCGCTGTGTAATGGGGGGGTGGTAGTCACAGAGGGGGTCAGAGCCCGCATGCTGCCCTGACCCCTGGCTGGCTATGATAAAAGGTGTCAAGGACACACGGACCTGCCGCATCGCTCGTCGGCTTATGGGGGGTGTAGTCCAATGAGGGGCCAGCAGCACGCATACTGACCCCCTGACCATGCTAGCTATGAATAGAACAGGTGTCAGGACACACAGTGTTCTGTTTCTACTGTATAATCCGAGCATTACAAGTCAGAGCGCTCATGCTGACCCCTGACCACTGCTGGCTATGATAGAAAGGTGTCAGGACACACAGGACATGGCGGGGAAGGGTAGCCTTCGATCTTAGCTATTGTGCTGTTCGCAGAGTCATTTAATTTAAGCAGTGTTGCTGTATTTCTTGCACCTTATCCTGAGTTTATGCTTTGGTTTCTGTTGTGCTGGCACAGGAGCATGATTTAGCCCTTGTGTCTGTTGTGTGGCACAGGAGATTGAGAGGAGCTGTGTTGCGTGGTTCTAACACAGGAGCATGAGCGAGCTGTGTGCTATGTTTCTGGCACCTGATCATTGATGCCTCCTTTCTTTCTGGCCCAGTAGCTAGTGAGTGGAGCTGTGTGGCTGTGTTAACTGGCACAGGATCAGTGATTGGAGCTGTGTGGCTGCAGTGCTGGCACATGATCCATTTAGTTGATCTGTTTTGGCTGTGTGTGCTGGCACAGAAGGAGTGCGTGTAGTCTTTGTTTGCTTTGGTACTGGCACAGGAGTCAGGTGGAGTGGAGGCTGTGTGTGCTGCGGTTTCGTGACACAGGGAGCGGATTGGAGCGTGGGTGTGGTGCTGCCCGGAGCAGTGAGTTAGCTGTGTTTCTTTGTGCTGGCACAGAGCATTGAGTGAGCTGTGTGCTGTGGTTGCTGGCACAGGAGCAGTGAGTGGCGCTTGTGGTGGCGGTGGTGCTGGCAACAGTGAGCAGTGAGTGGACTGTGTGGCGTTGTGTGTGCTGGCACAGGATTCAGTGTAGTGGAGCTGTTCTGTGTTCTGGCACAGAATCAAGTGCTGGAGCACAGGAGCTTTGTGCTGTCACTGTGCACAGCAGATTGAGTGTATTCCCTGTGGCTTTTGTGCTTGCACCAGGAGCAGTGGAGTGTTAGCCGTGTGAGCTGTGGTGGCGGCACCGGAGCGTGAGCTGGGCATAATGTGATGTTGAGCTGGCACATGACAATGATGGTAGCTGGGTGGGCTGTGTGCTTGCACAGGAGCAGTGATCACTCTTGTGGCTGTGGTGTCTGGCACAGAGCCGTGAGCATGGCAGAATGGATTTTGGAGCTGGCACATGGCATTGATGGGAGCTTGGTGGCTATGGTGCTGGCACAGGGGAGCCGTGAAGTGTATCTGTGTTGCTGTGGTGCTTGCACAGGCTTGAGTGGCTTGTGGCTGTTGTGCTGGGCACAGAGCAGTGAGTGGAGCTGTTGGCTGTGGTCTGGCACTGTAGCAGCAGTGAGGGGGGGCCGTGTGACTGTGGTACTGGCATAGGACAGTGAAAGAGGGGAGCCGTGTGCTGTGGTGCTGGCACAGGCAGTGAGTGGGGTCGTGCGTGTGACTGTGGTACTGGCATATGATCAGTGAGGGCAGCCGTAGTTGACTTTGGTGCTTCCTGGGCATTTTTAAGGAACCGTAGTGGGCGATATGACAGAATCTCTCTGGATCATGAAAAGGATCAGAAAGATGTTTGAGCACCCTCCGCCCCATACTGAGTGATAATACCTTCAGATCCACTTCACAATCCTTAGAGCCGAATATAGACCCCCAAAGTGAGAATTACGGCGCACCTGACTGCAGAGGGCACTTCATGTGTGGGCTCAACATCTTCACAATATCTGACTTGGGTGATGATACCACCCGTAGTCACAGAGTGGTAGAGCGCCCTGCGACCCTGACCAACTGCTGGTCTATTATTTAAGTTTCCTTACAGCCCCTAACACGCATTGGCAGCTCGCTGTGTATGGGGGATGTAGTCACAGAGGGGTCAGAGCACCCATGCTGACCCCTGACCACTGCTGGCTATGATAGAAAGGTGTCAGGACACACAGGACATGGCAGCTCGCTGTTTATGGGGGGTGTAGTCACAGAGGGGTCAGAGCGCCCATGCTGACCCCTGACCACTGCTGGCTATGATAGAAAGGTGTCAGGACACACAGGACATGGCAGCTCGCTGTGTATGTGGGGTGTAGTCACAGAGGGTTCAGAGCGCCCATGCTGACCCCTGACCACTGCTGGCTATGATAGAAAGGTGTCAGGACACACAGGACATGGCAGCTCGCTGTGTATGGAGGGTGTAGTCACAGAGGGGTCAGAGCACCCATGCTGACCCCTGACCACTGCTGGCTATAATAGAAAGGTGTCAGGACACACAGGACATGGCAGCTCACTGTGTATGGGGGATGTAGTCACAGAGAGGTCAGAGCACCCATGCTGACCCCTGACCTCTGCTGGCTATGATAGAAAGGTGTCAGGACACACAGGACATGGCAGCTCGCTGTGTATGGGGGGTGTAGTCACAGAGGGGTCAGAGCGCCCATGCTGACCCGAGCGCTGTGTATGGGGGAAGTAGTCACAGAGAGGTCAGAGCGCCCATGCTGACCCCTGACCACTGCTGGCTATGATAGAAAGGTGTCAGGACACACAGGACATGGCAGCTCGCTGTGTATGGGGGGTGTAGTCACAGAGGGGTCAGAGCTCCCATGCTGACCCCTGACCACTGCTGGCTATGATAGAAAGGTGTCAGGACACAGGACATGGCAGCTCGCTGTGTATGGGGGATGCAGTCACAGAGGGGTCAGAGCACCCATGCTGACCCCTGACCACTGCTGGCTATGATAGAAAGGTATCAGGACACACAGGACATGGCAGCTCGCTGTGTATGGGGGGTGTAGTCACAGAGGGGTCAGAGCGCCCATGCTGACCCCTGACCACTGCTGGCTATGATAGAAAGGTGTCAGGACACACAGGACATGGCAGCTCGCTGTGTATGGGGGTGTAGTCACAGAGAGGTCAGAGCGCCCATGCTGACCCCTGACCACTGCTGGCTATGATAGAAAGGTGTCAGGACACACAGGACATGGCAGCTCGCTGTGTATGGGGGGTGTAGTCACAGAGGGGTCAGAGCTCCCATGCTGACCCCTGACCACTGCTGGCTATGATAGAAAGGTGTCAGGACGACACCCGGACAGCATCCTCTCTGGTGTATGGGGGGTTGTCACAGAGGGTTCAGAGCGCCCATGCCTGACCCCCTGACCACTGCTGGCTATGATATGAAAGCGTGTCAGGACCACAGGTCTGGCAGCTCTGCTGTTATGGTGGGTGTAGTACAGAGGGGTCAGAGCGCCCATGCTGACCCCTGACCACCTGCTTGGCTATGATAGAAAGGTTCAGGACACAGGGCATGGCAGCTCGCTGTGTATGGGGTGTATTCACAGAGGGGTCATAGCGCCCATGCTACGCCCTGACCACTGCTGGCTATGATATAGAAGTTGTCAGGACACACGGATGGCATCCGCTTTGTATGGGGGTGCTAGTCACAGAAGGGTTCAGCGCCCTCGCTGACCCCTGACACACTGTTGGCTATGATGAGAAAGTGTTCAGGACACCAGGACATGGCAAGCTCGCTGTGTATGGGGGGGTAGTCACAGAGGGGTCAGAGGCGCCCATGCTGACCCCTGACCACTGCTTGGCTATGATAGAAAGGTGTCAGACCACACAGACATGGCAGCTCGCTGTGATGGGGTTGTAGTCACAGAGGGGTCAGAGCGCCCATGCTGACCCCTGACCACTGCTGGCTATGATAGAAAGGTGTCAGGACACACAGACATGGCAGCTCGCTGTGTTGGGGTGTTGTCACACAGGGGTCAGAGCGCCATGCTGACCCCTGACCACTGCGGCTATGATAGAAAGGTGTCAGGACACACAGGCATGGCAGCTCGCTGTGTATAGGGGGTGTAGTCACAAGAGGGGTCATAGCGCCCATGCTGACCCTGACCCACTGCTGGCTATGATAGAAAGGTGTCAGGACACAGGCATGGCAGCGCTGTGTATGGGTGTAGTCACCGAGGTGGTCAAGCCCCTGCTGACCCCTGACCACTGCTTGCTATGATAGAAGGTGTCGGACACACAGGACATGGCAGTCTCCTGTGTATGGGGGGGTAGTCACAGAGGGGTCAGACGCCCATGCCTGACCCCTGACCCTGCTGGCTATGATGAGAAAGGTGTCAGACACACAGGACATGGAACGCTGTGTTGGGGGGTGTAGTCACAGAGGGGTCAGAGCGCCCCATGCTGACCCCTGACCACTGCTGGCTATATGAGATGGTCAGGAACACATACATGGCACTCGCTGTGGTAGGGGGGTGTAGTCCAGAGGTCAGAGGCCCTGCTGACCCCTGACCACTGCTTGCTATATAGAAAGGTGTCAGGACACACAGGCGCGGCAGCTTCGCTGTATATGGGGGGTGTAGTCACAGAGGTCAGAGCACCCATGCTGACCCTGACCACTGCTGGTCTATATAGAAAGGTGTCAGGACCACGGACAATGGCAGCTCGTGTATGGGGGTAGTCACAGAGGGTCAGAGCGCCCATGCTGACCCCTGACCACTGCTGGCTATGATCGAAAGTGTCAGGACACACAGGACATGGCAGCTCGCTGTGTATGGGGGGTGTAGTCACAGAGGGGGGACGCCCATGCTGACCCTGACCACTGCTGGCTATGATAGAAAGGTGTCGGCACACAGGACATGGCATCTCGCTCTGTATGGGGGGTGTGTCACAGAGGGGTCAGAGCTACCATGCTGACCCCCGACCACTGCTGGCTATGATAGAAAGGTTCAGGAACACAGGACATGGCATCGCTCGCTGTGTATGGGGTGTAGTCACAGAGGGGTCAGAGCCCCATGCTGACCCTGACCACTGCTGGCTATGATAGAAAGGTGGTCAGACACACAGACATGGCCAGCTCCTGTGTATGGGGGTTTAGTCACAGAGTGGTCAGAGCCCCATGCTGACCCTGACCACTGCTGGCTATGATAGAAAGGTGTCGACCCAGGACATGGCAGCTGCTGTGTATGGGGGTGTATACCAGAGGGTCGAGCGCCCATGCTGACCCCTACCACTGCTGGCATGATAGAAAGGTGTCAGGACACACGCATGCCATCCTCTGTGTATGGGGGTGTAGTCACAGAGGGGGTCAGAGCGCCAATGCTGACCCCTGACCCACTGCTGGCTATGATGAAGGTTCAGGACACCCTGACATGGCAGCTCGCTGTGTATGAGGGGGTGTATTCAACAGAGGGTCAGAGCCCCATGCTGACCCCTGACCACTGCTGGTCTATGTAGAAAGTGTCAGGATCACACATGACATGGCAGCTCGCTGGTTATGGGGGGTGTAAGTCACAGAGGGTCAGAGCCCCATGCTGACCCTGACCACTGCTGGCTATGATAGAAGTGGTAGGACACACGGACATGGCAGCTCGCTGTGTATGGGGGTGTAGTCACAGGGGTCAGAGCCCCATGCTGACCCCTACCACTGTGGCTATGATAGAAAGGTGTCAGGACACACAGAACTGGCACTCGCTGTTATGGGGGTGTAGTCCCAGGGGGTCATACGCCCATGCTGACCCCTGACCACGCTGGCTATGATAGAAAGTGTCAGACAACAGACATGGCAGACTCGCTGTGTATGGGGTGTGTAGTCACGAGAGGGTCAGAGCGCCCATGCTGACCCTGCTACCTGCTGGCTATGATAGAGAAGGTGTCAGGACACACAGGACATGGCAGCTCGCTGTTGTATGGGTTGTAGTCCAGAGGTCAGAGCCCCCATGCTGACCCCTGACCATCTGGCTATGATAGAAAGGTGTCAGACACAGGACATGGCAGCTCGCTGTGTATGGGGGTGTAGTCACAGAGAGGTCAAGCCCCATGCTGACGCCCGACACTGCTGGCTATGATAGAAGATGTCAGGACACACAGGAATGGGCAGCTCGACCTGTGTATGGGTGTAGTCCGGGGGGTCCTAGCCGGCCATGCGCCCCCTGCGGAACCACTGTGGCTAGGAAGAAGAGTTGTCAGGCCACACGGACTGGCAGCTCGCTTTGTAGGGATTGGGTAGTCACAGAGGTGTCAAGCATGCCCATGTCTGACCCCTGAGCCACGGCTGGCTATGATAAAAGGTGTGCACACAGGACGGGCATGATCAAGTCGTATCTGCCTGTATAAGTGGGAGGATGTAGTCCAGAGATGGTTCAGAGCCACCCATGCTGGACCCCTGACCACTGCGGCTATTAATAGAAAGTGGTCAGTGACACAGGGACATGCATCTCGCTGTTAGGGGAGTATGTCACGAGAGGGTTCTGAGTCACCACATGTCATCCTGACCACTGCTGCTATGATAGAAAGGTGTCGACACAGCAGGACATTGGCAGCTTCGCTGTTTCATGGGGGGTGTAGTCCACAGAGGGAGGCAACGACCCACTGGCTGCCCCTGACACCTGGCTCTGATGTAGAAGGTTCAGGACACCACATGGCAGCGTCTGCGCATGTATGGGGGGTAGTCACATAAGGGGTTTAGAGCTGACCATGTGACCCCTGACACTGCTGGCTATTATAGAAGTGTCCCCCCCCCCCCCCCCCCCCCCCAACCCCACCCCCCCCCCCCCACCCCCACCCCCCCCCCCCCCCACACCCACCCCCCCCCCCCCCCACCCCCCCCCCCCCCCCCCCCCCCCACCCCCCCCCCCCACCCCCCCCCCCCCACCCCCCCCCCCCACCCCCCCCCCCCCCCCCCCCCCACCCCCCAACCAACCCCCCCCCCCCCCCCCCCCGCCCCCCCCCCCCCCCCCAGATACCCAGGACATGTCAGCTTCTTGTATGGGGGGTTTAGTCCCCGAGGGGTCAGAGCGCCCATGCTAACCCCGTGCCACTGTTGGCTAGGATAGCAAGGTGTCAGACACACAGGACAATGGCACTCGCTGTGAAGGGGGGGTGTAGTCACAGAGGGTCAGAGCACCGATGCTGGACCCCTGACCCCTGCTGGCTATGATAGAAAGGTGTCAGGACACCGGACCTGCCCGCTCGCTGTGTATGGGGGGTGTAGTCCATACTGGGTCCCATGCGCCGCATAGCTGACCCCCTGACCATGCTTACTATGATAGAAAGGTGTCAGGACACACTGGCAGCTCGCTGTGTATGGGGGGAGCAGTCACAGAAGGGTCAGAGCGCTCATGCTGACCCCTGAACACTGCTGGCTACCATAGAAAGGTGTCAGGACACAGGACATGGCAGCTCGCTGTGTATGGGGGGAGCAGTCACAGAAGGGTCAGAGCACCCATGCTGACCCCTGACCACTGCTGGCTATGATAGAAAGGTGTCAGGACACACAGGACATGGCAGCTCGCTGTGTATAGGGGGTGTAGTCACAGAGGGGTCAGAGCGCCCATGCTGACCCCTGACCACTGCTGGTTATGATAGAAAGGTGTCAGGACACAGGACATGGCAGCTCGCTGTGTATGGGGGGTGTAGTCACCAGAGGGTCATCAGCGCCCATGCTTGACCCCTGACCACTGCTGGCTATGATAGAAAGGTGTCAGGACACACAGGACAGCGCCGCTGTTTATGGGGGTGTAGTCACAGAGGGGTCAAGGCAGCCCATGCTTGACCCTGACCACTGCTGGCTATGATAGAAAGGTGTCAGGACACACAGGACATGGCAGCTCTCTGTGTAATGGGGGGTAGTCACAGAGGTTCAGAGCTCCCATGCTGACCCTGACCACTGCTGGCTATGATAGAAAGGTGTCAGACCACAGGACATGGCAGCTGCTGTGTATGGGGGGTGTTAGTCACAGAGGGGTCAGAGCGCCCATGCTGACCCCTGACCACTGCTGGCTATGATAGAAAGTGTCAGGACACAGGACATGGCACTCCGCTGTGTATGGGGGTGTAGTCACAGAGGGTCAGAGCGCCCATGCTGACCCCTGACCACTGCTGCTATGATAGAAAGGTGTCAGAACACAGGACATGGCAGCTCGCTGTGTATGGGGGGTGTAGTCACAGAGGGGTCAGAGCGCCCCATGCTGACCCCTGACCACTGCTGGCTATGATAGAAAGGTGTCAGGACACACAGGACATGGCAGCTCGCTGTGTATGGGGGGTGTAGTCACAGAGGGGTCAGAGCGCCCATGCTGACCCCTGAACCACTGCTGGCTATGATAGAAAAGGTGTCGGAACACACAGCTGCAGCACGCTGGTGGTATGGGGGGTGTATCACAGAGGGTCAGAGCCCCATGCTGACCCCTGACCACTGCTGGCTATGATAGAAAGGTGTCAGGACACACAGGACATGGCAGCTCGCTGTGTATGGGGGTGTAGTCACAGAGGGGGTCGAGCCCCATGCTGACCCCTGACCACTGGGCTATGATAGAAGTGTCAGGACACACAGGACATGGCACTCGCTGTGTATGGGGGTGTAGTCACACAGGGGGTCAGAGCGCCCATGCGACCCCTGACCACTGCTGGCTATGATAGAAAGGTGTCAGACACAGTACCGGCAGCATCGCTGTGTATGGGGGGTGTAGTCACAGAGGGTCAGAGCGCCCATGCTGACCCCTGACCACTGGCTATGCTTATAGAAAGGTGTCAGGACCACATGGACATGGCAGCTCGCTGTGTATGGGGGGTTAGTCACAGAGGGTCAGAGCGCCCCATTCTGACCCCTGACCACTGCTGGCCTATGATAGAAAGGTGTCAGACACACAGGACACATGGCAGCTCGCGTGTATGGGGGGGGTGTAGTCACAAGAGGGTCAGAGCGACCCATGCTGACCCCTGACCACTGCTGGCTATGATAGAGGTGTCGGACCCGGACAGACATGCACTCTCTGGTGTATGGGGGGTGTAGTCACAGAGGGGTCAGAGCGCCCATGCTGACCCCCTGACCACTGCTGGCTATGATAGAAAGGTGTCAGGACACACAGGACATGGCAGCCTCGCGTGTATGGGGTGTAGTACAGAGGGGTCAGAGCCCATGGCTGACCCCTGACCACTGCTGGCTATGATAGAAAGGTGTCAGGACACAGGCATGGCAGCTCGCTGTGTATGGGGTGTATTCACAGAGGGGTCAGAGCGCCCATGCTGACCCCTGACCACTGCTGGCTATGATATAAAGGTGTCAGGACACACAGGACATGACTAGCCGCTTGTATGGGGGTGAATCACAGAGTGGTCAGCGCCCATGCGACCCCTGACCACTGTCTGGCGATGATAGAAAGGTGTCAGACACCAGGACATGGCAGCTCGCTGTGTATGGGGGTGTAGTCACAGAGGGGTGCAGAGCGCCCATGCTGACCCCTGACCACTGCTGGCTATGATGAAGGTGTCAGACCCACCAGACATGGCAGCTCGCTGTGTATGGGGTTGTAGTCACAAGGGGTCAGAGCGCCCATGCGACCCCTACCACTGCTGGCTATGATAGAAAGGTTCAGGACACACAGACATGGCAGTCTCGCTGTGTTGGGGTGTGTCCACAGAGGGGTCAGAGCGCCATGCTGACCCCTGACCACTGCTGGCTATGATAGAAGGTTCCAGGACACACGGTACATGGCACTCGCTGTGCTAATGGGGGTGTATGCACATAGAGGTGGTCAAGCGCCCATGGCTGACCCCTGACCACTGCTTTCTATGATAGAAGTGTGTCAGGACACAGGACATGCACGCTCGCTGTGTATGGGTGTAGTCACGAGGGGGTCAGAGCCCCGCTGACCCCTGACCACTGCTGCTATGATAGAAGGTGTCGGACCACAGGACATGGCGTCTCCTGTGTATGGGGGGGGAGTCACAGAGGGGTCAGCGCACCATGCTGACCCCTGACCACTGCTGGCTATGATAGAAAGGTGTCAGACACCATGGACATGGTGCAGCTCGCTGTGTATGGGGGGTGTAGTCACAGAGGGGTCGAGCGCCCATGCTGACCCCTCTCACTGTTGGGCTATATAGATTGGTCAGGAATAACATACATGGCACTCCGCTGTTGGTAGGGGGGTTATCCACAGAAGGTCAGAGGCCCTGCTGACCCCTGACCACTGCTTGCTAATAGAAAGGTGTCAGGACAACGGCCGCGGCAGCTTCGCTGTATATGGGGGGTGTAGTCACAGAGGGGTCCAGAGCGCCCATGCTGACCCATGCCATGCGGCTATGATAGAAAGGTGTCAGACACAGGACATGGCCGCTCCCTGTGTATGGGGGTAGTCCCCACAGAGGGTCAGAGCCCCATGCTGACCCCTGACCACTGCTGGCTATGATAGAAATGTGTCAGGACACACAGTGACATGGCAGCTCGCTTGTATGGGGGGTGTAGTCACAGAGGGGCGGCACCCCATGCTGAACCCCTGACCACTGCTGGCTATATAGAAAGGTGTCAGGACACAGGACATGGCACTCGCTTTGTATGGGGGGTGTAGTCACAGAGGGGTCAGAGCTACCCATGTGACCCCCTGACCACTCTGGCGCCTATGATAGAAAGGTGTCGGAAACACAGGACATGGCATGCTCGCATGTGTATGGGGAGGTGTAGTCACAGAGGGGTCAGAGCCCATGCTGACCCCTGACCACTGCTGGCTATGATAGAAAGGTGTCAACACACAGACATGGCCCTCGCTGTGTATGGGGGTGTAGTCACATGAGGGTCAGAGCTCCCATGCTGACCCCTGACCACTGCTGCTATGATAGAAAGGTGTCAGGACCCACGGACATGGCAGCTGCTGTTATGGGGGTGTATTAGTCCAGAGGGTCAGAGCGCCACATGCTGACCCCTGACCACGTGCTGGCTATGATAGAAAGGTGTCATGACACACGACATGTCAGTCCCTGTGTATGGGGGGTGTAGTCACAGAGGGGGTCAGAGCGCCATGTGACCCCTGACCACCCCCTGCTGGACTATTGATAACAGGTAGTCAGACACACAGACATGGCACGCTCGCTGTGGTATTGGAGGGTGTATGTCCAGGTGGTCAGAGCAGCCATGCTGACCCCTGACCACGTGCTGCTTATGGAGAAGTGTTCAGGAGCCACATGAACAATTGGGCAGCTCGCTGTAGTATGGAGGGGTGTAAGTCACAGATGGTCAGAGCCCCATGCTGACCCCTACCGACTGCTGGCTATGATAGATAGGTGTCAGACGACCACGGACTGGCACTGCTGTTACTGGGGACGGTGTAGTTCATTCACAAAGTAGTACAGCTGGTCAGAGCGCCCATGCTGACCCCATGACCACTGCTGGGCTATGAATAGAAAGGTTTTTCAGGCCACAGGACTGCTCAGCTCCGTGTATGGGGGGTGTAGTCCAGAGGGTCAGATACGCCATGCTGACCCCAGACCACGCTGGCTATGATAAAAGGGTGTGCAGGACATCACAGACTGGCAGCTCGCTGTGTTGGGGGGGTAGTCACAGAGGTTCAGAGCGACCCATGGCTGACCCCCTGACCACTGCTGGTTGATATGAATGTGTCAGGACACACAGGACATGGCAGCTCGCTGTTAATGGGTAGTTAAGTCCCAGAGGAGTCAGAGCCCCCATGCTGCCCCTGACACCTGGCTTATGATAGAAGGTGTAAGGACACAGGACATAGGCAGCTCGCTGTGTATGGGGGTTTAGTCACAGAGCCAGGATGCGGCCCATGCTGACCCCGACCACTGCTGCTATGATTGAAGTGTCCGGACACCAGGAAATGGCACGCTCGCTGGTATGGGGTGTAGTCACGGTGGGTCTAGACACGGCCATGCTGCCCTGACCACTGCTGGCTAGATAGAAAGGTGTCAGGACATCGGACATGGCAGCATTCGCTGTGTATTGGGTTTAGTCACAGAGCGTTTCAAGCGCCCTCGCCGAACCCCTGACTATCGCACTGTGCTATGATAAAGGTGTCGACCAAGGACATGGCAAGCTCTGCTGTGTAGTTGGGGATGTAGCTCACGAGAGTCAGAGCACCCCATCTGACCCCTGACCACTGCGGCTATTAAATGCACACAGGTCAGGCAGTACACAGGACATGGTGCTCCTCGTCTGTTATGGGGTGTAGTCACCAGAGATGTCGAGCCCCCATGCTGACTCCACCGACTCGCTGGCTTGTAGAAAGGATGTCCAGTAGCACACGAGCATTGCCGCTCCCTTGATTGTATGGGGGTGAGTCCACAGAGGGTCAGAGGCGCCTCCTCTGACCCCTGACCACTGCTGGCTCTGATGTAAAGGTTGTCAGGACACACGGACATGGCAGCGTCTCTGTGTATGTGGGTGGTAGTCACATAGGGTATCATAGCACCCAGCTGACCCCTGACCACTGCTGGCTATTATAGAAGTGTCCCCCCCCCCCCCCCCCCCCCCCAACCCCACCCCCCCCCCCCCACCCCCACCCCCCCCCCCCCCCACACCCACCCCCCCCCCCCCCCACCCCCCCCCCCCCCCCCCCCCCCCACCCCCCCCCCCCACCCCCCCCCCCCCACCCCCCCCCCCCACCCCCCCCCCCCCCCCCCCCCCACCCCCCAACCAACCCCCCCCCCCCCCCCCCCCGCCCCCCCCCCCCCCCCCAGATACCCAGGACATGTCAGCTTCTTGTATGGGGGGTTTAGTCCCCGAGGGGTCAGAGCGCCCATGCTAACCCCGTGCCACTGTTGGCTAGGATAGCAAGGTGTCAGACACACAGGACAATGGCACTCGCTGTGAAGGGGGGGTGTAGTCACAGAGGGTCAGAGCACCGATGCTGGACCCCTGACCCCTGCTGGCTATGATAGAAAGGTGTCAGGACACCGGACCTGCCCGCTCGCTGTGTATGGGGGGTGTAGTCCATACTGGGTCCCATGCGCCGCATAGCTGACCCCCTGACCATGCTTACTATGATAGAAAGGTGTCAGGACACACAAGGTGTCAGGACACACAGGACATGGCAGCTCGCTGTGTATGGGGGGTGTAGTCACAGAGGGGTCAGAGCGCCCATGCTGACCCCTGACCACTGCTGGCTATGATAGAAAGGTGTCAGGACACACAGGACATGGCAGCTCGCTGTGTATGGGGGGGTGTAGTCACAGAGGGGTCAGAGCACCCATGCTGACCCCTGACCACTGCTGCACCTATGATAGAAAGGTGTCAGGACACACAGGACATGGCAGCTCGCTGTGTATGGGGGGGTGTAGTCACAGAGGGGTCAGAGCATCCATGCTGACCCCTGACCACTGCTGGCTTTGATAGAAAGGTGTCAGGACACACAGGGCATGGCAGTTCGCTGTGTATGGGGGTGTAGTCACAGAGGGGTAAGAGCACCCATGCTGACCCCTGACCACTTCTGGCTATGATAGAAAGGTGTCAGGACACACAGGACATGGCAGCTCGCTGTGTATGGAGGTGTAGTCACAGAGAGGTCAGAGCCCCCATGCTGACCCCTGACCACTGCTGGCTTTGATAGAAAGGTGTCAGGACACAGGACATGGCAGCTTGCTGTGTATGGGGGGTGTAGTCCCAGAAGGGTCAGAGTGCCCATGCTGACCCCTGACCACTGCTGGCTATCGCCTTGCCAGAATAATCAGGAAACACTAGATATACAAGGTGAACACGACTCTAGCGCCAAACCATTTCCCACTTAGAAAAACTTATAAAAACAAGCAGAGGGAGCGCATGTGGCATCCTGACCATCAGATGGCAGCATGCCCCCAATTATCCATAGAGAATATGGGGTAGAACAAAATGCAAATGTAACCAGTAGAATAACAACATACACACTGAGGGTAACAGCACACTCCCTCCTGAAATTCCCTTTGGGGATTCACTATGACTATTCATATAAGATATAGTGTCCAAAACTGTAACAAAATGTTAAAGACAATATAAACACTAGATAATCCTGTTTCTCAAGTCACGACAAGATCCATGAATAAAGTTCAGTCCTTTCTCTTGCAGGAACAGCCTCAATGGGTAGTTCAGATGAATCTCATTGATTGGTCTTGCAATGTTTTAGCCACGCCCCTCTGGCGATCTTCAACTCCACTTTCCGAATCTTGCCATCTTTTGCTGGGAAGAACTTTTGTGACTAGTCCCCCATAGGCCGTCAATCCTTTCTGTTTGTTGTTCCTTCATCAACACAAGTACTCCTTCTTTGAGATTTTGGTTTCGGATGTTTGCCATTTTCTTCTTCCTTGAAGATTACAAGATCACTCCTTTCGCCACTCTATTCCAGAATTAATCTCTAAGTATTGTACGTTTCCACTGTTGTTGGTAGATGTTTGCTGTGTATAGCTCTCTCACTCCGTGGCGTTATGGATTCCCTCCCAGTCCCTTCTGGGTGATAGAGTAGCTGGAGTCACATATATGACCCGGCGTTTCAGATCCGATTGATACTGGCAAAGATTTCTTGAATTGAGGATGGCTGAAACTTCAGCAGAGAGTAACTCCGGTCTCATGTGTGAGTCTGAAGAATTCACATCTATTAGCTAGATTTTAAGATACTGCGTGAGATCCCAATCATCCTTTCCCAGGCGACTCCATGATGGGAACTATGTGAGACTTCAAAATATCAATGGTGCCACCAGTTCTCCGCAACTGGATCTGGATGGCTTTGTGCTCTTTTAGTTCCCCCCGCAGCTCCGAATGAAGTTGCTTCATGCTTCCACGGGCGACCTCAACTGCCTTGCTGTCCTCCTGAATGGCAAGAGTCGTCTTAAGCGTTAATCAGACTGAAGCATCCTAGTATTCTATGACCATCTCTGTGAAACGGCACGCAGACTCATGCAAGTAAATAGTACGGCCAACGCTTACTGTTTGCTTGGCCACCACGGGTCCTGGCGTGGCTGACACCATCCATGGCCCAAATAAAGACGGTCTAGGCCAAAACATCAGTGAAGGGTGGCTCAGTACTTATCTGACTGCAGGTAAGTCAGCATTGTTGGTGTCACGCTTTCCCCTTGCTTTCGCTTCCGACAATGCAACACGTGATGCAGTAAGTGTGCACAGCACGTTCTTTCATTGCGTGCAATCCAAAGGCCTCCGATCGAAACTTGCCTCTGTCAGTTTCCTACCTTGGTGTTCTGTCGTTTTTCATGATGTTGATCGTATCAGCAATATGTTAAACATGATTAGAGATGAGCGAACATGCTCGTCCGAGCTTTGATGCTCGTCGCGCATTAGGGTACTCTACTGCTCGTTGCTCGGACACGATACTTTGCCCGCTCGAGAATGGCAGCTCTCCGCCGTTTTGGCTTTTGGCGGCCAGAACAGCCAATAGAGCCAGGCGATCTGCACTCCACCCAGCATGACGTGGTACCCTTACACGTCTTAGCATGGTTGGCTGGCCAGATCAGGTTGACCCTGGGATAGACTATCCGCTGCCGCGCTGCTGCGGGATCATTCTGTCTCTTGTATGGCCCGCTAGGGATAGCGCTGCTGCTGGTCAGGTAAACTTTAGTGTGTTCTATTAGCTTACTGTTATCAGTAGTGATGCTCAAAGAACCCAACAGCCCTTCCTTAGGGCTAAATAACGGGTTTCTACTACTACTTTTTTTTACTTTAATTTGCATCTTTTTAACCATTTTGTGAGGAATTAGCAGGGGGACTTGCTAGGTTGTTGTTTTAGACTCTTAGTGGCACCATATCCATAGCAAAGACCGCAGTGGGAAATTCAGTAGGGGTTGGATTTCTAATTAGGCAATAACTCAGTGTATCTCATCTGGCATAGTATGTGCTTCCTTAGATCTTGGCTAGAAAATCAGCCTAGTAGAATACCAATAGCTCTTGAAGCCTCAGGTAGCGTTCTATAATTGGATTTCTGTTGATCTGCTTTTGCTGTGTTTCTGCAGTGCATGACTTGCCATCTGAGCATTTGTAGTGAGGACTTGCCGACCAGCTGTGTTCTGCCTTTTGTCGCACATATCCATACAAGGCTGAAGTGGGAAATTTCGTAAAGGGTTTGGATTTCTATTAGGCAATAACTCATGTCATCTCATCTGGCATAGCTAGTGTGCTTCCTTTGATACTTGCTAGGAAAATTAGCCATAGGAGAATACAATAGCTTCTTGAGCCTACAGTCGCGTTCTATTATTTGATTTCTGGTTGATCTGCTGGTGGCTTGTATTTTCTGCGTGCATGTACTTGCATTTCTGCGCAATTTGGTAGTGAGACTTGACGACCGCTGTGTTCTGCGCTTAGTGGTTGCGCACATATCCATAGCAAAGGCTGAGTGGGAAAGATTCAGTTAGGGTTGGGATTTCTAATTAGCACTAACTCAGTGTAGCTCAATCTGGCATTAGTAAATGCTTCCTTTGATACTTGGCTAGAAAATAGCCATACGCAATGATAGGATTGTGTGGGTTTGGTTCTAAAAACTCAAAAAAAAACAAAAAACAAAACACACAAAAAAACAAAAAAACAAACACAAAAAAACACACACCAAAAAAAAAAAAAAAAGTAACAAAAAACAAAGTTATCACTACTCATTTTAAAAATGTTTAACCCCGGGCTAGGGGTAGAGGACGAGGCAGGGGGGGGGGGGGACGTGGCGTCCAACTACTGCAGGGGTCAGAGGCCGTGGTCCGGCGGGGTTGAGACCCCACCTGCTGATGAATGGGGCAGGGGAACGCCGCAGAGCTACACTCCCTATGTTCATGTCTGAAGTTACTGGGAACTCGTGTAGAGCACTGTTGAGTGCCAGAAGTGCAATGTGATGTCGTGGATTGCTGGACAATGGCGTGTGTGTGTCGACAATTTTGTCCACCACCAGTCAGTCTCCCCAGTCCACCCTGTCCCGAAATCTCCCACTACCTACCTCCAAGCTCCTGCACTCAGCCTCCTCCCTCCCCCCCATTCTGCCCCCTCCCATGAAATTTTCCATTTGAACCGGCATAACTCTTAGACTGTTTTCTGGACCCTATCCCACAGTCACAACCCTTGTCCCGTTTGCTGCTTAGCAATTTTCCGATGCCCAGGTTTTTCCACCTTCAACATCTTTGTGTGATGCATGACCCGTTCTTGACGGATGAAGTGTGTAAAGAGGTGTCCGACGATGAGGAGACACGGTTGTACAGACAGTGGGAATTGTTTGTCAGGGCCAGGAAGTCCGAGGGGTGAGTCAGACTGAGGGATGGAGGATGATGAGGTGACAGACCCAAGCTGGGTTGAGAGGCCGGGTGAACAAACAGTGCCTTGTGAGACGGAGAGAGTCCTCGACCTGAACAGGTTGGAGAGCAGGGTGGGGCCATACGGGAGGCGTGGCCAGAGCTTGTGCATCAGCGCCCTGTCACTATGAAGCTCCCTTGGTTAGGCTCTTGCGGGCGAGGGCAGATCTTCAAGTGTGCGGTCTTTAAGGAAACACCGTTATTACGACGGACTGTGGTGTGCAACATTTGCCACAGCCAGGCTCGCAGGTTAATCCACCATACTAGCTTAACTACCACCATTCATGGCGTAGGCATATTAATTGCTAAGCACCCCACCGTGGCAACAAGCCCTTTCACGCTCCTGCCGTGACACACCCCTGCCCTTCCCCTGTGTCAAGCTGCTGTCAGCCCCCTGCCGCCCGGATCCCTGGCCCAAAACCCCTTCGTCCGCCTCACGATCTCCACGCATCCACCGCGTTAGCTCTCCATACCCATACGCTGGAGCGGAAACGCATATATCGTGCAAACCTCACCCGCACGCCCAAGACCCTAATATGTGCCACATCATCCAGATTTGCTTAGCCTGGGATTGCTGCCCTATAGCTAGTAGGAGATACTGCGTAGGCCTTTCGCAACCTCATGGCGGCGGCCGCCCCTCGTATTCGGGTCCCCAGCCGCCACTACTTTTTCCCGATGTGCTCCCAGCCTGCACCAGCACGTAGTCAACAACTCATCCGTAGCCCTGACCAACGCCGTTTCTGACAAGGTCCACCTGACCACGGACACGTGGGACCGTGCTGCCGGGTCAGGGCCACTATATATCTCTACTGGCACATTGGGTTAACTTGGTTGGGCTGGGACCGAGACTGACCCTGGGGGCCCCTGCTCATATAACTTCGCCGCCGAGGATTTGCGGGCCTACCTCTGTCCCGTTGTTTCAGGCCTACTATGCCTCCTCCTCCTCCCAACCCTCCTCCACCTCCTCCTCCGACACTACATCCGTGGCACGGCGCATCAGTCGGTAGCTCCTAGGCACATCATCAGTGCCGGTCGCTAAGCGACATCAAGGCGGTGCTCAAACTGCTGAGCCTAGCGACAAAAGGCAACCCGCCACAAGTAGCTATTACAGGCATCACGGCGCAGACTTATTGTGGCTGGCACCGCTGAACCTCAAGCCGGCATGGTTGTGTGTGACAACGGCCGTAACCTGGTGGCGGCTCTGCAACTTCGCAAGACTGACACAGGTGCCCTTCCTGGCCCATGTTTTTAAATCTGATAGTGCAGCGTTTCCTCAGACATACCCCAATCTGTCTGATTTGCTCACGAAGGGCGCCGCATCTGTGCGCATTTCAGGAAGTCCAGCCCAGATGCTGCCACTCTCAGGCAGCGCAGCGCCGCCTCCCAACTGCCCGCTCACCGACTTTTGTGCGCGTGCCCCCGAGGTGGAATTCAACACTGACCATGTTTCCACGTTTTACCAGCGCGCAGATCATGTAGACGGCCAATGTCAACTTCCACCAGAACTGGTAGTCATGTCATTCACTTCCTCAGTCTACAATGAGAGTGGGACGTTGGATGTCGATATATCGTCAGGTGCTGAGTAACTTGAGGAGTCAACACAGATGGTCAGTGGCGATGCCCAGCCATCATCAGCCTCACCATCTCATCAGTCACCGCTGCTTGCCTGTTTGAAAAACTCTCTGTCACTGAAGTCGGAAGCTTTGTTTCGCTCGTACACAAGAGACCTTGGGAGAATATTCCCTTGTTGATAGCCAAAGCACCCTGAGTCTGTTTCTCAGCGCATATCGGAGGAGGTGGGGTTTTAGGGGATTAGGAGGAAGAGGAGAAATGTTGGCGAGACACAGAGGGGGACCATTGTTGATCCTTCACTGTTCAGGTGTATGGGCAGAAGAAGATGAGTTCGTGAGATTTGGAGGAGGAGGGAATGGACAGTCATTCCAGTGAGGGGAGTGAATTCTTACGCGTTGGTACGCGGCGCATATGGCAGATTTCATGCTATGACTGCCTATCCCTGGACCCGTCACCTCCGCGGTCAAAGAATTTTATTCCAGCACGCGATTATACTGGGTGTTCTCCACTTCTCCTGGACCCACGGTACAAGCAAAATCTTGCCACTCCTCATCCTGCTAGGAAAGGAGTGTGGAATGCATGATACCAGCAGGCCCTGGTGCCAAGCTAAACAGTATGATTCCCTTCTGACGCGCTAGCGGCAGATGCGTAGTTCGCGGACCAGTCGCGAGGGAGAGTAGGCGAGCAGGCAGCTTGTCCAGCACTGGCAAGGGTACGGCTTTTACAAGGCTTTCTGCCAGCTTTCATGTCACCCCCCAGCAAGACCCTGTCACCTGCCCAGTCTCGGCAGAGTAGGGGCTGATCTTACAGAAAGATGGTGAGGGAGTACGTTAGCTGACCCTAACGCCATCTTCCTAAATGATCACACAGCTCCCACAACTACTGGGTTTCAAGCTGGACATGTGGCACAACTGGTCGCTGTACTCCTTGGAGGTTCTTTCCTGCCCGGCGCGCTAGCGGTCTTGTCCGAGCGGTTTTTCAGTGACAGCTGGTGGCATCATCACCGATAAGCGTACACGCCTAGTCTCCCGACTTACAGCGCTGACATGCTGACGCTTATATAAAATTAAAAAGCTGGATTCTCAGAATTTCCAATCTCCACCAGGTTGAAGGAACTCAACCTGAATAATTGATCCCCTCCTCATCCTCTCCTTCTTTTCCATCCCTTCTCCTCCTCTTTGTATGCAGTCAAGCATAGGAAAATGGCTATTTTTTTGACAGGGCCCACTGGCTCTTGCTAATCCTTCATGCATTTAAGTTTTCTGGAGGGCCACCTACCCGGTCCTCTGTTTGAAAACAATTTTTGTGAGTTCCACATACAGTGCACTCAATCTATTCCATTTTTCGGGAGGGTGGTCACCTACCGCGGTCCTCTGGTTTGAACAATTTTTGGGACTGGCCAAACTACAGCACTCAATCGTTCCATTTTCACTGGAGGGGGCAACCTACCTGCTTCTCTGGTTTGAAGAATTTTTGGGACTGCCCCATACAGGCCCTCAATCTATTCCATTTACTGGAGGGCACCTACCTGCTCCCTGGTTTGAAACATTTTTTGGGACTGCCACATACAGGCACTCATCTATCCCCATGTTACTGTGAGGCCACTACCCTACGCTTCCTCTGGTTTGAAGAATTTTTGGGACTAACTGCCAAATACGGCACTCAATCTTTCCATTGTACTGGAGGGCCACCACCTGCTCCTCTGGTTTGAAACATTTTTGGGACTGCTGCCCATCCGGCACCAATCTACTTCTCCGATTTTACTGGAGTCCATCCTTTTACTGCCTCCTCTGTTTGACACATTTGGGGACTGCCACTACAGGCACTCACTATTCCCATTTACGGGAGGCCACCTCATGCTCCGCTGGGAGGGAAAATTTTTGGGACATTAGGCCACATACCAGGCACATCAATCTATCACTTTTGACGCCGGAGAGCCACCTACCTCTCCTCTGGTGACTACATTTGGGGGACTGGTCACATACAGGCACTCAATCTATCACCTTTGACTGGAGGGCCACCTTGACCTGCTCCCTGTTTGGAGACACTTTGTGCGTTGTCAGACAGGACGCCAGATTTACGCAGGGCCACCCCGCTGAATCTTTGATCCACAGACTTCCGTCCGTGACGAGGCATACTGCCCGGGTAGAGTGGCGCAACGCAGGGCGTCTCTGCATCCGGGCACTCCGTCTCTGGGTGTTTAAAATGTTTGGGACTGCCACATACCGGACTATCCAAATGAAATGGTCTCTCTGCCCAACTTCCTCCAATCGTGCCCACCGTGCCAAAGTCCATATAGCGAGGCCTCGCATACAGCGCCCTCTTTCAAACGCGAGGTGTAGGCGCAGCAGCATTATGGGTTGTTGGTGTGCATGTCCACAGCAAAGGTTAACGTTGTGCGCCCACCCCTTTCACTGCTGTGTAATCCACAATAATACTTGCAAACTTTATCACCATGTAAAGGGATATTATTTCACGCTCTTCTTGCGCATTCCTGTTTGCATTCCCCTCTCCCGCCATTATCTCTACCCCAATTATAAGAACGCTACACATTATCTTATACAACTGCTGTTGGTGGGGAGTGCAGCCTAGAGACCAGGGGGCGTGGATTGCGAACGCTCGCCTGTCAGCGGAGCGCCAGCTTCCATGCGCCTCATGCGCTTCTTGCGCATCTGTTTATCATTCCCTCAACTCCCGCATTCCTAAACTTAATACATAAGCTACCTACACTTTTATCTTACAAAAGGTTCTTAGAGTGCTGTTTGGGGATTAGCCTAGAGACAGGGGTGGATTGCTCGAAAGCGCCGCCGTGGCAGCAGGAGCTCCAGCTCCCTGCCAGATCCAACTTAACATAGTTTACCAGATCACTTGTCACTTATCACAAGAACCTTTCATCTACACTACTAGTTCCTGCCAATGCCATCCATATCATGGTCCCTTATTCAAACGAGCTGTGTCTGGCCGAAATTTGGGTTGTTTGTCATGGCTTTCCTGTTACTGTTGTCGCCACCTTAATACTTCTTTGCTGTGATCCCAAAATCTCTACTGGCAAACTTTTATCAGACCTGAATTGAAATTGGCACTTCTGCTCACACTCCTTGGTTCCTCTCTGCCACCCATTGGTTTGAGCGAGTCCATTTTTTAGGAGTATTCGCCATGAGCACCTCTAGCCTTCTGGCCGCTGCCTCTGCATGCCGTCCCCTATGAGTGGTCAGGGCATTCTATTGGATTTTTAGATGCATCTAGCCTCATTCTGTCACCCGTCATGTGCCAGCTGTTGCCCATAATTTTGGGCAATAGATGGTGCGTTTATAAAGCAGCCTCAGAGGCCATCAGTCGCATCGCCTCCTGTCTGTTTCCTGTCCATTCCGTGGTGTTTTCCCAGCCTTTCCTCGAGGTTCCCAGGTTGTGTGGCCAGCTTCCTGTGCAGACCTGGTCCCCTTGAAAAATGCCTCGAGTCTCTCCCAAAATCCTTGACTTGCAATGGGGTTCGTTATTCGAACGATGCACTGTCGATGCATCGGGAAAAGTTCGTCGTCGATCACGAGTACCCCAGCATGTAGTGTTCGCTCTCTCTCTAAACATGATGCTTTGGCCTGGGATGAATGATGGATTTTTGGCCTCCGCACTCCCAGGTCCTTGCTTGATTTAGATCGACCACCAACCCCTTAACAAGCCAAAACGTCCAACATGGATTAATTGGCAATAGGCTTTTTGCTGAACCTGCTGGTTTGTTCTGACAGGGCACGTTCCACTTCTGATGGTGATAGTCTTGCCTGTGCATGCGATAAGAAGGGAATGAATCCACTTTGAGAATGGTCCTCTGCAGAGAAGGTAGGGTAGCAGTATAATGCAACTACAACAATCTTAATGCCCCAGATGATGGTGACACCTCTAGCAACATGCACAACCTTGCATAGTTCGACAGTGCTCCTCCAACTGGAGAACGTCAAAGCGTGACAACCGAGGCTGGAGGTCGGCTTGTTGGCCAGTGACAAATGCAACGCAACCCTCAATTGCCGATTTCCGAGCGATTCAGTCTGGAGCCTGGATGCGAGTCCTCTAGAAACAATTTGGACACTTCTGCCTGTTTGTAGCAGAAAATTCCTGACCTGTTGAGAATCGACATCATTAAAGATATACTCTTGATGTTGGAGGTTGAGTCAAACAACCCAATGTTGGGAGGGTTTCTATGCGATGGGATTCGCCAATGAAGCACGTACCAGCACTTCCAGTCTTGTCATTCTCTTTAGGAGAGCCTAGTGTCTGCGTTTTCGGTGGGGCGAAGATTTTGCCAGAAAGGTTAGACAACTGTGGTCTCATTTCAGGCAGTTGGTTGTGAGTAGCGAGAGATGGAGAGTTGAATCTCCGACAAAGCTTGGTTCCCGGTTATTGTGGATCTTGCCCTGGAAGCCGAAGGGGCAATGGCGCAACCCAATGACTGGTTTCATTCGAGAGAACTCACTGTCCCCTTGATCTGTGATAAATTCCTCTGTCCTCTGACTGACCAGGCTTACTTATGTGGCACTTTGTTGTGAGAAACATGTACTCCCCAGGTCATCAGCATAGGGGAGGGAATGGACTCAAGAGCACCTGTATGAGGTCCTGGATGTTTATCTTTCACCTTATAGATGAGGGCATGGCTTGAGGTAAGTGTGCGTCCATGCCCCACACAACTATGTCCTTGAAAGAGTCAACTCCTGGGTGATCCAGCATACATTTCCTATGACTACCCATGCCCAATCTAGCTCTCGGGCATTACGGTGGGCCATATCCCGCAGGACCAATTACACTGTTTGACCGCACCCTTTGTAACCTCTTAGATTGTCCCTGCAACAGAAGTAAATCTCTTCATCCATTATCCAAGGTGGATAACCTGACCCAGTGCTTCTAGGTGTGGTTTTGTGAATGGCTGCTTCTGGGTGTGGGATTTCATCCCTGTGATCGGGTATTACAGTCAATCAGTAGGTAGAGTTATCTTCAGTATCCTCCCATTGATAGCAATTAGCGATGAATCCTTGTTGCTCTTCTTCCACAGTCCTATCTACCTGAACAGGTATTTAAACCTGACAGTATTTCAAAGTATAAGGATGTTGCAGGTCCCTTGAATTCCAAAAGCTTCAAAACTTATGTCCGGCTATGCCGGTGGCTTGTGGTCATGCGATATTGTGCATACATTTTTAATGCCTTTCGTTGTCTCCCTCGGGTAAATACTTGTTACAACATATGTCTGGCACGACTTTGGCTCTTTGGCGCTCTCCACATACGCTCCAAGCATGAGCAGGAACAATCTGTGGTAGAGTTTGAGATTTTCTTCTCTGGGGCTTCCCGCCTGGCTGGGAGCATGGATTACTCGGTGAACGACTGCTGGTAAATCTCTGGTGAGTGGGGTTAGGTGCATAGGCTGTGCATGTTCTGTCGCTTGTGACACTCCTCACCACTCAATAGCATATTTACATCCTTTGCTAGGCTCCAATGAACACAACATCTAAAACTACTCCTAGTCAGTGAGGATTTCTGCGTTCCTGTATTGGTTTGGACCAAAGCCTTCTGCTTGTGTTTAGCGAAGTTGGGGGCCCTTTTATGGAATGGACTATCACGATTGAAGATTTGTCTCCTTGAAGAGTTTGGATGGCGTGTACCATGGCTACTGGCATGTTGGTGGCAGGTTGGTGCTTTCTAACATCAACATCGTGTCTTAAAGTGCTTGTTTTGGTTGTGTGTGATCCTTCATGACCTTGTGATGATGCATTTGCCGGTGTGACTCTCAGAAATCGAGACTGGGGTCGTTTCCCATGCTGGGTCCTGCTCATTCGATTAACTTGCAAAAATGAACAAACGGGGGAAAGGTTACAATCATGTGTCCTTTTTGTGATTCTTGAGACTGATTTTGCCCATTTCTCTTGCAATACTGTATGTAGGTGTGTGACATTGGTTTTCACCACCCCATGGGCAGTATCCATAAAACAACAATCCAATATGACAGGGCTCTTTTGGCAAGTTCCAGGTTTTACCTAAGCAGATGCACTTAATCGGCCTGGTATGCCTGTTTCATTGAAGTTTGGTCCTTTAATAACGGGGATTTCGATCTGAATGTGTTCCTGAGCCTCGCCAGAAGGTACTTCAAGTCTCTTGCTCAGGCATGCGGCAATACCTGCTTGCTGCTTAGTCCCACATTAGACAGTCCTCTCTCGTGGGGTCGATGTCGATTTTGTAGAGCCTGTCCACCACTGACAAGGAGGCAGCTCCTGCTCTGGGCGGTTAGGTTAGTGTTGTGCGATGGGCACTTGTGAAGGTTGCTTGTCCATCTCTGTAGCTTTGTCTGCACGGTCATCAAATTTTTGTAGACTGGTGTTGATCCGCTCCCGCAACCATTATACCTCAAACTCAGATCTAGCGCTTTCTCACTGCTTGTGCCGTGGTCAACTATCGTGGTACCCTTGGGCTAATTGGGTTGCTTGTGCGTGAAAGAGTGAGAATTGTTCTCTGGGTAGAAGAAGGTCGGCTGAAGGGTTGAGCTGTTCTGTTTTAGCCTCGTGAATTTCTGATCGATACCGCTGGCGTTGCTGGTTCTGGCAAACTGTAAGAGCCGAATCTCTGAATTCCTGGCATGAAGTGCACGTGCTGTGAGCATTGGTTGCGTGTTTGCGTCATTGACACATCTGCCCAAACGCCTGACAGGTGAAGTATTTAGCTTTGTGAGGGCAGAAAGGGAACGCAGGTAGTGAACTTATTCAATTCAACTTGAACAGTACTGAGAAGAGGGCGCTGCAGAGGACTGTTTCTCACGCACATATCATGGTGCGCTATCAACGTGGCACAGACTTTGAGACGTTTCTGTGGGAGTAGCAAACTGGATCAAGACCTTGGCTCAAGCGTTGCTCAGCACTTTACTATTTGGCTTAATGCAATTTTCTTGCCATCTCTATTATGAATAGATCTTTACAGATCCCTGCTTCTGCTCTCTTGCGCAATCCAGGCTCTGCTTTCTCTTCGATCGTCGTTGGCTTGCGCTCTCTTGGTCTTGGCTTCTGCTCTCTTGGCTCAACACCTTCTGCTCTCCTTGCGTCTCGAGCGCTTCTGTTTGGCCTCATCTTTCTGGCTCTCCTTTTACCTTAGCGCTCTGCCATTAATTCCTTCTCTCTGAAGGCACACGTCTTATGTGGGATTGCTTCTTGCACTCAATGCGGGCACTCGAGTAATCGTCACTTAGGGCTGAGCTTCTTGAGCATGGAGGATCTGTAGTGTCGTGATGATGTTTGGAACTGAAGTAGTGTGTGCGCTAGCTCCTGTAATGAGAGAGATGTGAGTTCCGCGTAGCTTATAGCATGCTGCACCATGGCGGCGCTCTTCTCTGTCTTCTGAGTCTGCTTTGTTCAGCCTGTTAAGACTATCAGTCAATCATTAGAAAGTCTTTAGAACTGGAACCGTACTATTTGCCGAAGATCGCTTCATCTTCGGCGTGCGCAGTATCAGCCATTTTACGAAGTCTGTAACCTGTCTCAGACACACCTTGAGGAGTGAAAAGCCATGACACAGGCGTACAACTACGCTCCATAGCTTGTCCAGGGTTATGCACAGCGACCATCTTTTGTAGTGTGATAGTTGTCAGAACCCTGTCAGTGTCGGTTTTGATGAAAGTCTGTGGTGGCGTCGCGCATCTCGTCTGCTGAAAGTGCAACTTCCTTTTCCGCTCTTCAAAAATCTCCGAATCTCTTGTCTTTTGCTGTTTTTATCACTGGGAAATTGTTCCACATCTTATCACCATTGTTGGTGAAGGTGCACTGTCTCTTAAGAAACAAAGTTTTGATTTGGGCTAAAAATCGCAGCACAGCTTCTGTTGTGGACACCCATAATATTCCCGGGTCATTCCAGCAATTGTGGGTTTTTCAACATAATTTTTGACTGCAGCACCGTGAGATAATGTCCAGGAAGTCTCTAGTAGGAGGATGGTCTGAGACGACCTTGTCTGCAATATAATAGATATAACAGATACACTGGTCTTCCCCTCGAGGCTATGTTCCAGACATGTTATATAGACCTGGCATAGTCCCTGCACATGAGCTTGTTTGCAGAAAGCTTTCTGACTTTGATTTTGGGCTGTAAGCCATATCCTGACTATTGTCTGTCCCCACAAAGGCGATTGACACGGGGTACTGACTTTGATGAACTGGGAAACTGTTCGCTACCTTCGTATCCAGAATGTGGAAGCAACAGGACCAGATGCCAGATCATAGATAAGATGCGTAATCATATGTATGAATCGCAGACTTGGTTTTTACCTCAATACGCGATAGTCACAAGATACAGTTGTGTGTCGTGCTCTGAGATTGTTGATGCTGGTAATTGATGAGTCTATTGAAGATGATATATCGCTTCTGTAATCACATGGATCTGATCTGCTGGTCAGAATTTGAGGCGTCTGCTGTAGCCCAAAACCTTGTGTCTCCCAGTTACGGCACCGAAGATGGCGACCACAGAAAATACAAGGACAGGCTCAAAACCACACTCCCATTAGAAACACTTATAAAAACAAGCAGCGGAGCGCAATGTGCATCCTGCACCCAGCAGATGGCAGCATAGCCCATATAATCCATAGAAGAATAATCATGGATGGTAAAACAAAATGCGTAATGGTAAACAGTAGATAACAAATACACAACTTGAGGAAGCACATTGTTAGCTGAGTCATGTGTCTTGTCACATGTGTCATAAGCAAGAAACATGTGGTAAAAACATGTGAAGCGCGTTTGTGGCTCCATGACTGTCTAAGCTGTCTCTCCAGGTGTGTACAAATTGTGTAGTACTTGTGTAGTCTGTGTCTCTCCATCAATTGTTAGGAGAACTGTCTAGCAGATAAAGCACAGACATCACAAATGCTTTACTATACATTTACACAGCCATGAAGCAGGTGGTGGGGAGGTCACACGGGCACAGCACCTGTCCTTCGACATGTGTCCTGCCTATTTTGCCTATACAGAAAAAATACATTTACAACCGCTGTATGTAGATTTGGCACTTGTGAGCTGATGTCTTGTCTCAGATTAGTGATAGCAGAATGTCAGGTACTTGTGTAGCTGATGCTGTTCTCAATGTGTAGAGCAGAGCATGTCAGGTATCTAGTGTGAGTGATGTCTTGCCTCTCTCATGTGTAATAGCAGAACATGTCAGTATTGTGTTGCTAATGTCTGTGTCTCTCACATGTGTATCACGAAGCATTTACAGTACTTGTGAAGCTATGTCCTGTGTCCTCTCACCTGTGTAAGATACACATTGTCAGGTACTTGTAACGATGTCGTGTTCTCACACATGTCTATAGCAGAACATGTCAGGTACTTGTGTAGCTAATGTGCTGTCGCTCTCACATGTGTATAGCAGAACATGTCAGGTACTTGTGAAGCTGATGTCTGTCAGTCCTGCACTACATCTTGATAGAGCAGAGAGCAATGTCGAGTACTTGTGTAGCTGATAGCTTTTGTATCACCACATGGTATAGCAGAACCATTATCAGGTAACTTGTGTAGCTGAATATCTGTGTTCACAACGGTATACAGAACTACAGGTAACTTGTGTAGCTGACTTCTGTGTCCCACAGGTGATAGCAAGAACATGTGCAGTACTGTGTAGCTGATATTGGTGTTCACATATGTTTCATAGCAGACATGTCAGGTACTTGTTAGCTGATGGTCTGTGACTCCATGTTAAGAAGAACATGGTCATGTATTCTGTAGCTGATGTCTGTTGTCTCTCACATGTGTAAGAGCAGAACATTCAGATTCTTGTGTACTGACTGTCGTGTGCTTTTCACAGTGTGTAAGGAGAACAGTCGGTACTGTGTGTAGCTGTTCCATCGTGTCTGTCATGTGTATAGCCGAACTGTCCAGTAACTTGTAGCAGATGTCTGTGTCTCTACCCATGTGATAGCCAAACATGTCAGGTTCTTGTGTAAATGAATGATCTGTGCCTCACATCATGTGTATAGCAGAACATGTCATTCCATATTCTTGTAGCGATGTCCTGTGTCTCGCCACATTGTCTATGCAGACATGTCAGGTACTTGTGTACTGATGTCTGTGTGTCTCACATGTGTATAGCAAACCTGCAGATATGTGTAGTTGATATCTGTGTCTTTCCATGTGGTATCAGCAAACATGTCAGGTACTTGTGTAGCTGTATTCTGTAGTCTCACACATGTGTATAGCATAACATGTCAGTATTCTTGGCATGATGTCTGGTCTCTCACATGTGTATAGCAGAACTGTCAATATACTGTGTAGCTATGTCTCGGTGGTCACACATGTTAGGGGCATAAACATGTCCAGTACTTGTGTAGCTGATGTCTTGTGTCTCACACATGGTATGAGCAGAACATGTCGGGTACTTGTTAGCTGGAATTCTGTGTCCTACACTGGTGTATAGTCAGAACAGTCAGGTACTGTGTCAGCTGATGTCTGTGTCTCACATGTGTATAGCAGAACATGTCAGTACCTGTGGTATCTGATGCTGTGTCATCTCACATGTATAAGTCAGGCAGATAAATGGTCAGAATTACTTGTGTAAGCTGATGTCCTGTGGTCTTTCACATGTGTATAGGAGAACACTGTCTATGGTGATTCTAGTGTCCAGTGAAGCACTGTCGACGTAGCTGATGTATGTTCTCAGGATGTGTAATAGCAAACATGTCAGGTACGTTGGTTACTGATGCTGGCGTCTCACATCTTATAAGCCAAATGTCAGGATTCTTTGTAGCTGATGTCTTGTTGCTCTCCAGTTATAGAAGAACATTCAGACTCTGTGGGTAAGTCTGATGTCTGTGTTGTCCTCACATGTGTATAGAGAGGGCAACAATAGTGTTGCGGCCTGTTCTCATTGGTATAGAAACTGTCAGCAGTAGCACCACGCAAGTGCTTACTAACTTATCACGACAGGAGCAGGGTGGGGAGGGGTACCAGGGTGACAGCACTGTCTGCTCACCTGTGTCCTGCCTATTTTGCCAGTAAAGACAAACTAAATTTCCAACTCTTAATGTATAATATTTGATAGATCAAAGGCTGGGATGACTCCTTTAGGGCTACTCCTGAAGTATTTGTGACAGAGTTATTTACAGAACCGGATTGACGGTTTCCTTATAACTTTTAATGTTTTGTCAATGTAACTGGTGATGGCGTTATGTTTGTAAGGACCTGTTTTTTTCAACACATACGGGGTTCATAAGCTTTTTTAAAAGCAATTACCTAATTTTTTGTGTGATGGTATTAAAAATGGTAAATTTTTGCATGTTTTTCCTTTATTTCTGTTAAGTAGTTTTTCTCATTTCACAAATTTGGGTCACACACAAAATAACAACTTAAAGGAAGACAGGTTTACTGTTTATGTCCATCCCTGAACACTGTGACCTTCCACCGGAAGGTATGTGCCTCCAACACCCAGTCTCCATACGCAGTCTCCTTAGGAGCAACATTCTTGGCACAGTACTTGCACTCCCTGGTGACGTGTGCTGAGAGAGGGATTTCAGGCTGCTTCCCCACACACGGAACTTCTACACAATCTTTTTTTTTTTTTTACATATTATCACTTTTTTATTTATATTGTTTAGCATAACAAGAATGAACGTTCATCATGTTTGTATGTATACATAAGTCGAGGTAAAACAATTATACTTAGGAATATCTAAACATTAGCTTATGACTTCCTGTTTACTATTACATGACATATCGTAGATTAATATCCATCCTCAACTGAGTTGTTGTACTCATTTCTTTCCTTCTGTAATACATCTCCAAGTGGGTCCTAAAGTGACTGATTATATTTCTTCTCAATTTGCTGTTTTTACTTCTTTTTTGACTTATGTTCCCTTGTCTCCTGTGAATCATTAAATTTTACCTAACTACACCCCAAACAGTGTTCACTACCTAAACCTAGTCAACTACAAATAACAAAGGGTCCTAATTAATATTTCTTCCCTCCTTACTAGAGGAGGAAATTTGTTATTATTATACTCATATGTTGTCTTCATTACTGTTGTCATATATCCAGAAACATGTTTTTCTATTTAGGCCTTTATTAGTCAACTACGTGCGTGTTCTCATCTATCATTCCTTATGTTTGGGGTCTGAGCCAGGAACAGGTTTTAGCCAGGCGTCCAATTTTATTATATTCCCCTATAGATTATCTTGGCTAACATTTTTTCTAGAGAGCAGTAGTTCCGCTACTGATTCAATTAAGTTGGGTAATTTTCGGGGAGAAGGTTTCTTCCCAGTTTTCTGGCAAGGAGAAAGCTTTTGCTTGATAATTAGTTATATGGCCCCCACTGCGTGGCTCTTGTGATCTTACTATACCTATGTTTAGAGGCTAGTGCAGGTGCTAGGGAAGATTTGTTTTACTGTGCCATTTTAGAAACACAAAGACATATACAGACATCTTTCCAATGAAAGGACTTAATCACTCTAGACAGTTCAAACATGTGATGTAATGTGCCTACTCCCCGCAGATTTTCCACAGTCTTCCTTAGACCTGGAAATAGTTTAGCTATTTTGCTTGGAACCATAGTACCATGCTAGTGATTAGTTTATGTTGGTACTTCCCATTAGTCTGGCAGATTTAGAGGGCCTGGAAGAGCCATGAGTTTGCGTTTTTTCAATCTATTCTGAGAAACTAGTGCCTAGGTCCCCTCTCCCCATTTGTTTAAAGCGCACTTGGGTTCTGAGTTCCCAAAGTGAGCGAGAATGCCGGTGCGCTTAGCTCGGAAACGCCCCGGTACATCCTTTAAAATTGCATACAGATTTATTGCTCGGACGTTTCGTTCCGGCCCACCCGACCTTCGTCGCAGTATTTGGCGGGAACCGCGTTTTGATATCTCCCCCTCCTTTATTCTAGTAACTCTAACTCTGCACACTTTTCCTTGTGCTTTGGCTGAGATAATCGTAGAAAATTTAATAAGTGTCAACTTTGGGCTGTGTTTTTGAGAGATAGTGGCGTTTCTTGACAGGCATATTGGGTCACATTTACTTACCCGGGATCCCGTTCGCGCGTCCAGCGGCGGCTTGGCCTGCAAGGATTCTGGTCGCGGCCGGGAGTCACAAAGCATACCTCTGACGTCCACACAGATGCGCTGCTGGAGGCGGCTGAAGTACCGCGGAAGTCGCCATACCGCAAGACACACTACCATATCCAAAACGTCGAGTGGAGTTGGAAATTTCTATCAGCGACCAAATTTTTGTTAAATGCGGCGGTTTTTCCGAATAACGTCGGGTTGTGCGGGTCGGCACGCCCCCCGATTCTCCGTCGCTGCATACGCGGGCGCCGATGCACCAAAATTCCCGATTCAGCGATGCCGCCAAAAACCCTGGGCAATTTCTGTACAATCGCGGCAAATCGGAAATATTCGGTACACGTGCGGGAAAACGCGAATCAGCCCTTAGTAAAAGACTCCCCATCTGTTCAGTTGTCTTTATGCATCACCCTCCAAACCGTATGCTCTCTTAAATGGGGAAGTTAACCCCTTAGTGTTTAGACTCAATATGTTTTAAAGACATTACCTTAACATTTTTTTAAAATTCTACATCTACATCGTGTTTTCTGAATAGGGGGGGGGAGTAAGATGTCAATGTTCCATACACTGTTGCACACCTGGGGTACTTGCTGCCCCTGCCTTGCTGGAGAGAAAACAGTGAATGACTTCAGTTGTGATAATGGTATGAGTATGAAATTCCATTATACCCCGGATCCGCTGCAGGTCTCTTAGGCATAGTGTTCGTCGATCACCAGGACTGGCACGCCGCTGCTGTACTCGGGGGTGCTTGTCCCACGAAGGGGTCAGCCCCATGCTGACCCCTGACCACTGCCTGGTGCTTGCTACAAATCAAAGGTGTCGGACACACAGGACATGGCCAGCTCGCTGTGTCTGTGGAGTGGATGTAGTCACACAAGGGGTCAGAGCCGCCCATGCTGACCCCTTGACCACTTGCTGGCTATGATAGAAAGGTGTCAGGACACCAGGACGTGGCAGCTTGCTGGGGTGGAGGGGGGGGGGGGTGGGGGGGGGGGGGGGGGGGGGGTAGGGAGAGGGGCCAGGCACCTGTGACCCTTAGGCTAGAAAAGGTAGGAGGGGGGGGGGCCGGGATGGCGTCGGCTGGGGGGGGGTGGACGAGGGGTGGGGGGGGGCGGGCTGGGTGAGGCTGGGACCCTGCTGGGTGGGGTTTGGATAGAAGTGGGGGGGGGGGGGGCAGGCGGCATTCGGTGTATGGGGGGTGTAGTCACACGAGGGTCAGAGCCCACCCTGCTGACCCCGTGACCACTGCTGGCTATGATAGAGGTGTCAGGACACGGGCATGGCACTCGCTGTGTGTGGGGTTTAGTCACAGAGGGGTCAGAGCGGCCCTGCTGACCCCTGACCACTGCTGGCTATTAAGAAGGGTCAGACAACAGACATGGCAGCTCGCTGTGTATGGGGGTGAGTCACAGAGAGGTCCAGCGCCCATGCTGACCCCTCACCACTGCTGGCTATGATAGAAGGTGTCAGGACACACAGGACATGGCAGCTCGCTGTGTATGGGGGTGTAGTCACAGAGGGGTCAAGCGCCCATGCTACCCCTGACCACTGCTGGGCTATGATAGAAAGGTGTCAGGACACACAGGACATGCGCGCTTTTATATGGGAGGTGTAGTCACAAGAGGGGTCAGAGCACCCATGCACCCCTGACCACTGCTGGGTATGATAGAAAGGTGTCAGGGGACACCAGGACATGTGCAAGCTACTCTGATGTAGGGGGGTAGTCACAAGGTTCAAGCCCCATGCTGACCCCTGACCACTGCTGGCCTATGATAACAAGGTGTCAGGCACACAGGACATGGCAGCTCGCTGTGATGGGGGGTGGTATCACAGAGAGGTCAGAGCCCCCTGCTGACCCCTGACCATCGGCTGGCTATGATAGAAAGTGTCAGGACACATGGACATGCACTCCGCTGTGTATGGGGGTGTAGTCACGAGGGGTCAGAGCCGCCCATGCTGACCCCTGACCACTGCTGGCTATGATAGAAAGGTGTCAGATACACAGGACATGGCAGCTCCTGTGTATGGGGGGTGTAGTCACAGAGAGGGTCAGAGCGCCCCATGCTGACCCCTGACCACTGCTGGCTATGAATAGAAAGGTGTCAGGACACACAGGACATGGCAGCTCGCTGTGTATGGGGGGTGTAAGTCACAGAGGGTCAGAGCGCCCATGCTGACCCCTGACCACTGCTGGCTATGATAGAAAGGTGTCGGACACACAGCTGGACAGCGACGCTGTGTGGTATGGGGGGTGTATTCACAGAGGGTCAGAGCCCCATGCCTGGACCCCTGACCACTGCTGCTATAATAGAAAGGTGTCAGGACACACAGGACACTGGCAGCTCGCTGGATGGGGGTGTAGTCACAGAGGGGGTCCGAGACCCATGCTGACGCCCTGACCACTGGGCTATTATCTAAAAGGTGTCAGGACACACAGACATGACTCGCTGTGTTGGGGGGTGTAGTCACAACAGGGGATCAGCTGCCATGCGGACCCCTGCCCACTGCTGGCTAGATAGAAAGGTGTGCAGGACACAGACGCAGCTCGCTGTGTATGGGGGTGTAGTCACAGAGGGTCAGAGCGCCCATGCTGACCCCTGACCACGTGGCTATGCTATAGAAAGGTGTCAGGACACATGACTGGAAGCTCCGCTGTGTATGGGGGTTAGTCCAGAGGTCAGAGCGCCCATGCGACCCCTGACCACTGCTGGCCTATGATAGAAAGGTGTCAGGACACCCAGGACACATGGCAGCTCGCTGTGTATGGGGGGGGGGGGTGTAGTCACAGAGAGGTGTCAGGAGCGCCCCTGACCCCTGACCACTGCTGGCTATGATAGAGGTGTCAGGACACCGGACATGGCATCCTCCTGTGTATGGGGGGTTCGTCACAGAGGGGTCAGAGCGCCCATGCCTGACCCCTGACCACTGCTGGCTATGATATGAAAGGTGTCAGGACCACAGGTCATGGCAGCCTCGCGTGTATGGGGTGTAGTCTACAGAGGGGTCAGAGCGCCATGCTGACCCCTGACCACTGCTTTGGCTATGATAGAAAGGTTCAGGACACAGGGACATGGCAGCTCGCTGTGTATGGGGATGTATTCACAGAGGGGTACAGAGCGCCCATGCTGACCCCTGACCACTGCTGGCTGATGATAAGAGTTTCAGGACACACAGGACATGAAGCTCGCTTGTATGGGGGGTGTAGTCCAGCGGGGTCAGGGCGCCCATGCGGACGACCCTGCCACTGCTGGCTGATGATAGAAAGGCTGTCAGGCTCCACACATGGACAGGGCAGCATCGTCTGTATATGGGGTGGTAGATCTCAGAGGGGTCATAGCGCCCATAGCGCTTGACCCCTAACCACGCTGGCTATATAGAAAGGTGGTCAGATCAACCAGGATCATTGCAACACTCCGCTGTGTATGGGGGATTCTATCACAGAAGGGGTCAGAGCGTCCCTGCTGACCCTGTACGCTGCTGCGATGACTAACTAAAGGTGTGTCTAGGTCGGTCCAGGGCATGCATGCTCGCGGTGTATATGCGGTGTAGTCACAGAGGGGTCAGAGCGCCCATGCTGACCCCTGGCATGCTGGCTATGATAGAAAGGTGTCAGACACACAGGACATGGCAGCTCCGCTGTGTATGGCGGTGTGTCCACCAGGGGTCAGAGCCCATGCTACGCCCTGACCCACTGCTGGCTATAGATAGAAGGTGGATCCAGGACATCACAGTGGGATCATGGAACTCGTCTTGTATGGGGGATGTATCCAAGAGGTGGTCATAGCCGCCCATGGCTGCACCCTGGGGGGAACCACTGCTGGTCTATGGAATGAGAGTTGTCAGGACTACGGAGCATGCACTGCGCTTTGTATGAGGTGTATGTCACCGAGGGGTCATAGCCCTTGCTTGACCCCTGACGCACGTGCTTGCTATGATAGAAGGTGTCAACGGACCCGGCCATGTCGTGCTGGCCCTGTATATGTGGGAGGGAGTCACAGAGAGGTGTCACGCACTCCATGCTGACCCCTGACCACTGCGGCTATATAGAAAGGTGTCAGTGACACAGGGGACATGCGATACTCGCTGTGTTGGGGAAGGTGTAGTCACAGAGGGGTCTGAGCACCATCCTGCATGACCCCTGCTCACTGCTGGGCTATATATGAAGGTGGTCGAGGAAACAGGACATGGCACTCGCTGTTATGGGGGTGTAGTCCCGAGAGGGCTCACATGCCCACTGGCTGACCCCATGACACCTGCTTGCTATATAGAAAGGTGTCAGGACACACAGGCCGCGCCTTCGCTGTATATGGGGGGGTATCACAGAGGGGTCAGAGCACCATGGTGACCCTGACACTGCTGATCTATTTGATAGACACGGTGTCAGACCACAGTACATGGCCACTCCTGTGTTTGTATGAGGGTGTAGTCCCCCCCCCCCCCCAAGGGTCAGAGCGCCCATGCGTGACCCCTGACCACTGCTGCTATGTCGAAAGGATAGTGTCAGGCCACAGACATTGGCAGCTCGCTGTGTAATGGAGGGGTTAGTCACAGATGGTCAGGCCCCTGCTGATCCCCTACCACTGCTGGCTATATATACCAGAAAGGTGTCAAGCGCACACAGGACATGTGCTACTAGCTTTTGTTTTTACACCTGGGGCACCGGGATGACGTATAGTTTTCATATCACACAAGTACGATTACAAGCTGGGGTCAGAGCGCCAGCATGCTGACCCCATGACCACGCTGGGCTATGAATAGAAAGGTTTTTCAGGCCACAGGACTTGCTCAGCTCGCTGTGTATGGGGGGTGTAGTCACAGAGGGGTCAGAGCACCCATGCTGACCCCTGACCACTGCTGGCTATGATAGAAAGGTGTCAGGACACACAGGACATGGCAGCTCGCTGTGTATGGGGGTGTAGTCACAGAGGGGTCAGAGCGCCCATGCTGACCCCTGCTGGCTATGATAGAAAGGCGTCAGGACACACAGGACATGGCAGCTCGCTGTGTATGGGGGGTGTAGTCACAGAGGGGTCAGAGCGCCCATGCTGACCCCTGACCACTGCTGGCTATGATAGAAAGGTGTCAGGACACACAGGACATGGCAGCTCTTCCACATAGACCCATGCTGACCCCTGACCACTGCTTGCTATGATAGAAAGGTGTCAGGACACACAGGACATGGCACCTCGCTATGTATGGGGGGTGTAGTCACAGAGGGGTCAGAGCGCCCATGCTGATCCCTGACCACTGCTGGCTATGATAGAAAGGTGTCAGGACACACAGGACATGGCAGCTCGCTGTGTATGGGGGTGTAGTCACAGAGGGGTCAGAGCGCCCATGCTGACCCCTGACCACTGCTGGCTATGATAGAAAGGTGTCTCGCATACAAAACGAAATCTATATTAACCCTGTGCCACCACTACACAATGGAGGGAGCTGTCCAGTTCTGGCTCCATCCTGCTCCCACCCCCCCAAGGCTGGTATATTATACTGTGAATCCAACATTATTATGTCCCAGATGGAAACCCCCTTTAACCACCTGGAAAACAGTAGCTGGAGGGTGTGAGCTTTTTAAAATTGAGAATTTTAAAGTTTGCAACTAGTTTAAACATTAGACGGAGAGCTACGTATGAGTACCAATAGATAGACTGGTTTATCCTATTCAGGGGGGTTTATTGTTGACTTTTTATTATTTTGGAGACCCTCCTCACCTAGTGCAGGTTTTACCCCAATCTCAGACCTTATTAGCCGGCTCCAGCACATCCTGCCCAGGATCCTGACCCCTGTCTTGAGCTTCTGCTGGTGGCTTCTCTCAAGGTCACACGTTGGCTCTTGACTTCTTAAAGGTCACCTCCATCTCAGCATCTGTACATGACCCACAAGCCTGACCTACAAACCTGGCTTGTGTAGTTGACCCTGCAATCCCTGTTTGCTACTTCTGAGCATTGACACCCAAATCTAAATATGGGCTAAATTTGGGGGAATTCTGAGTATCTGTAGACACTTAGCTGAAAGCTTTCTCTTAGTTTCATTTTCTTCCTGTCCTGTCTTGGTCTCCAAATTCCGCAGATTTTGATATTGGTCTGAAAAAACACGACTCATGTACAAAAATAAGAACATGTAAAGATTTCTTTATATTCCATGAGATGCATAATTTCCCTTCTACTTTCTCCTATACTTTTGATCTGACCTTGATGTAAGACAACTGGCTGGAGCAGGAGCCCCTCCCCCATGACTCAGAGACAGAGTCATCGGAGATTTTGTATTTCCTTGTATCCTTCACTTCCACTTTTCTTGAAGATTAGAGAAACCTGATGGCGAATGAGGAGGCAGACGGCCTTGAGTCTGATGACTGACCCGTCAATCAATGTATCACATAAACAAGTATATTGAGCAAAGATTATTCTGATTCTAAGGCATTTACATTGAATAATGTAGTGGATAGGAAAGAAAGTTTCTGAATTTGAAGCAAATGTGTTTATGCCCTTGGAAAAGTTTCTGTCTGACGTCTTTATGTATTTCATTGTGAGTCTAAGTCCATTGTAATTAGGTTTCCATACATTGTAATATTGCAGCTCGCTGTGTATGGGGGGTGTAGTCACAGAGGGGTCAGAGCGCCCATGCTGACCCCTGACCACTGCTGGCTATGATAGAAAGGTGTCAGGACACACAGGACATGGCAGCTCGCTGTGTATGG
>WNYA01001419.1:1634-73593 GCA_019512145.1 Engystomops pustulosus
CACTTGAGTTTTTGCATAGAAGCATTGCCGAGGACTTTACAAATGGAAAATCTGGTACCTAATTTTCTCAAATCCATCAGTTGGTAAACCTGTGTCTGGCATGGTGTGGTGGATCTCTAACATACTAACAGCAAGTGGCACAACACAAATCCAACATTACTGTAGAAATTAGATTTCAGTTTATATCGGATAAATGAGAAATACTGTATAGTAAAAGTGACAAAACACATTTGGGAACATTTATCAGCGTTTTGTGCACAAACTGTATTGTGCCACATGTGGAGAAAGGAAGGATTCTTCATATCCTAGACTCATCGGCTGATGAGAAGAAGACTTCAATCAAGAGCAAATCGAGCTCAGTGAAGTCCACCTCTCCACAACCCATGGAAAAACCTATGAAGAAGATGCAAGCCAAGAAGAGACACTTGGATTGGAAAAACCTATGAAGAAGATGCAAGCCAAGAAGAGACACTTGGATTATGCAGTGGAAGGAAAAACACCAGCCAAGATCCAGAAGAAAGAAGACAAAGAAGACAAAGAAGAAGACCAGGGAGGCTCAGGTAGATCCATCTATTTTTTTACACATGGGACATTTGGTCACACATACTAAACATGTTTTGTAATGGGTTGTTAATATTTAATTTGTTTATAGAATAGAAAATGACACAATCTTTTATGCACATGTAATGAAAATTCTGTTCAGATACATTTATTATTTATTATCAGTACAGTTGACCCCTATATGCATTGTAGACTGGTACAGCCCATAGATGACTTATATAGAACTAATGCATGGACTATACCATTCTACTATACAGATAGGGGTCAACTGTTCATTAAAGAAAAGGACTTCACATGGTGTGTGAAATATGATACGTCATGTGTTCCCTAGCATTAACTACTGGGTAACATACTGTACATGTATTTGTATGGGACATCCATGGGACAACTAAATAGCAGTAATGGTGAAAACAGATCTTATTTAAAACTACTTTATTGGAGATTTATCAGAATTATCTGAGGGCAGAACTGCTCTAGCTGATCAGAGATCATTCATTTACCCAAAGTCGTTTTTAAAATCAATGCTGAGCACCGATTGGTTGCCATGTGTAACAACAGTTCAGACACTACTGATTGATATCCCTCGTGTGTATGTACATTGATTCCTGTTTCTTGTTTATGATGTTGTGTTGTAAATAAAGTGAATTGTAACAAACAGTAATCATAAAACTCAAGAGAGATGGGGATGGTAAACTGAAAGCTTGGGGGTCACATGACATAGTCCGCCCTTTTGTTCGTGTAAATACCCTTTGTGACACTGCAAAAAATCATATAGGAACACATTCAACATCTAATGATAACTATTCGCAGGTTGATACGTGTTACGATATAAGTGATGTGCGACAACCAAACTCAACATAGAACACAAATTTATTAGATTATTCTCAATAATCTCTGATTGAGTCGCCCACAAATAAAGGAAAACACACTACAGGCGATCCAACTTTCATGTAATGTCGGTAAGACAAGACAAATAGCTCGTATGGTGTGTTGGCCTCCACATGCCTGTATGTACCTCACCTCGACGAAGGGCAAACCACCAATGCTCAGTATGGCCGCATCCAGGAGGCACACATGCGAGCTGGGCAAGAAGGTTACTGTGTCGCTCATGCTAGGTGGTCCCAGAGCTGTTCGCAGACAGCCCGTCCAACAGGAGACATGGAGGGGCCGTATGAGGGCAACACCCCAGCAGCATGACTTCGGGACTCCCACCTTTGTTTCACGTAGCATAGGAGGAACAGACTGCCTGAGCCCTGCAAATTACCCTCCCACCATCCACAAAATGTGGATGTGTCTGCACACTTAGAGAATCCAAGAGGCGGGTGTGCTCACCCAATTGGCCCTTTACCCGAACACCAGGAGTATCTATTTGCCCCTTGTTCCCTCTCATCACAGATAAATTAGATTCATACTGAGCACTTGCCATATTTACCAGAGTCGAGACTTCACGTGGGAGCAATCTGCTGCCTTCAAGCGAGCCTTCGCATGAACCTTTTGCAGTGGGTCCATGGCTTGCCAAGGTAGACTGACTGACATTAGGCACCCCGGATGAGATCCCAGCTCCCTTTGTAGACCATATGCTGGTGCAGTTGGTTCTGGGTTTCCTTCCTAATGCCGTTGACCCATGGCCAGAATCATGTGCTGAGGGTGTCAGCTCCTTAAAGATAAGGCTTGCACTTTGGACTGGCCCCGTCAGTTCCCCCGACCTGAATCTGATTGATCCATCTGGGACAATCATGTCTCCCTCCATCCACCAACATCACATTTACCACAGTAACGGTCCCAGGCGTTGGCGGATGCTTTCAGCCCATGTCGGGAGAGATCCCCCAGGAGACACCATCCTCCCTCAACTTTATCATCAGCCTACTGAGGCGTTGTATGGAGGCCATACAGGCAACGTGGATGCTTCCCACAGCACACAATACTGAGCCTCATTGGATAGCCGTTTTGTTGTGTTTGTTTTCCACTTCAATTTTTGTGGGTTACTCCAAATTCAGGCCTCCATTTGGTTAGTAAAGTTTGATTTCCATTGGATTGTTTTTGGTGATTTTTTGTGTCACAATTTAACTTTGTACTGGAAAAAAGTCATTCAATAGAATATTCATTAGATCTAGTATTTAGTCATTTTTGTGTTACCTTTTTTTTAACACATTATTTGGGCACATGTAACTCATTTTGTAGATTCCGTGTGGCTTTTATACTCAGACTTTGGTGCTGACAGTAGTATAAAAGTGAATGGACTTTGGAAACAGGGATGGTAGACGTGTAAAATTGTGATCATTGTGCATAAAATAAAATAATTGTCCTGTTCCGTTCTTTACGTGTCCTCTTAGATTTTTGCATGCGTTTTAAAAAATGCGTTTTCGAATGCTTTGTTTAACATTTATTGTGTGCATTTTTTGGGTTTCTTTTTAGGCACAGTCCCAATGCTCAATACCATTAAACGCATGTAATTTCATGTAGAAACTGTTAGGTGGGTCTTTCATAATTCAAAACGCATCAAAAACGTCATGTGGGAAAGCAGGCTTGAGTTGGATATGATTTGTTATGTGGCTCTGGTTTTTCACAATGCGCATTAATCGGCAAATAGCTTAAGAAGAACAATTAGCCTCCGTAATTTGAACCACATTCCTGAAGGGTTGAGATTTACTTTGGTATGTGTCTAATTTTGTAGCAATATCAGACCATGGTGTGGTATATTAGGCCCATTTGCTGATTACAGGTTCCCTTAAGGCCATTTGTTCCTTAGATTTCTTTCTTGTCTTTTCTCATACCTGTCTCATTCATGTATTAGGTTTTGCAGAAACACCTCTGTTCTGTTTAAACGTAATTTTCTCTTTAAGAAACCGATGAAATGGCATAAATTATATAAGACGGGAAAGAGGAAAGGGATGAAGCGCAAAAACATTTGAACTGCCTATTTTGTTGAAGTTTTATTAAAATTACAAAAATAATCGCATTGGATTGGCTCTTAGCTCCCTCTTCACAATATCAAAATACTGCAATGCTGATAATGCAATACATCAGTGGTCAGTGACTTTAGACTGATAATTCTGGCTTGTTTCTAGTGTCTATGCATATTATGCTGCAGCTACTGACTTCATCTTTGCCCCATACACTGGCCTGACGGTGGTTATTACACATTGCCATTTATTCCTGAGGCCATTAGGTGCCGTGCCGACAGCTGCTGCAGGCAGATATATGAACAGGGGGAAACACTGAATGCCCCCGAAGGTCCCCCAAGTGAGAGCAAAATACACGTGCAGAATACCATCCCCCCCCCCCCTCAGCTTCACTAGAATTCAAACCAATAATATCCCCCCCCCAACCGACCCCCCTACCTCACCCTCCGCCTTCTTACCTAGATATCTCTCCTCCCCCCCCCCCCCCCCCCCCCCCCTCTTCCCAAGGTTTTCATGTTTTCATCCCCCTTTTTAATTTCTTGTATTTCACGGGACAATCCCATAGACCGGGCATTCATAATAGCTTCGGACGGACACCACAAACATGTATAAAGGCGAACTGAGAGAAAGTGTGTTTTCGGTTCCTTATGTTGTGGATTATTGCTCCCTTCAATCAAAGAATCTAGGTGGATAGTGCGTCTCTAATTGAAAGAGCCTTCCCACAGAAACTATGCCTTCCGGATCACATACCAATTGTTACCTTTTTGTTGTACAAAAGCTTCGGTCCTGTAAATGTACTGTTTTTGTATTCTTTGTAACAAAAAAAAAAAAAAAGTTTAATAAAAAAGTTTTTAAAAACAAAAGATCCGGTCTTGGAATCATTGTCTGAGGTATTTTCAGATGTAGCTGATGGTGTGTTTCCAAGACTGATTTTTGTTTTTTACAGCAGAAATCGGAAAGTGACAATAGATTCAGCCCGGGACATAACGGGCATTGTGTGACAACGGGGCTATCCTTGTGTCGCCCGCTCTTTTCCGAAGATATATAACTGCATATTCCATTTGGTAGGGCCGATCCATTCCACATATATATGGTAAAATATTCATATGGTCATACTAAAGTGAAGTCAGGCCGTGCGTTTGATTTTGTAAGTGAACCTCTGTAGGCCTTTTCAATTAAAAAAACAAACGTAAACCCCTTTAATGCTCATCACATTCCTGACCCTTTAACCGATAGAGTCTGGATTAGTCGTGATATGAATGGTAAATTACAGGGCCACCAGATTGACTGATGGTAGACTGTTCCTAACTCACCTTCTCAATACGATTTCTCTAATAGGGACTTATCTCTTACAATTCCGAACATTACACGTTTCCAAAAAAGAGTTTTATTAAAAAAAGCTAATTAGTCTGAGATAATCACCTCATCTCTAATTTATTCACGCCCCCTGACTCCCATGTCCCCGCCTCTGCCCTCCAATCCTGCCCACCTCACCGAGATTGCCCGAGAACAAGTATGTCGGCGGACAGGTTGAACTAGATCTCTTGGTTAAAGGGAATGAATATCTCATTTCTTGATAAGCCAAATTTCTCCTCCTTCCGGTCTCTTGACTTAATCTGGAGACACTCACACGTTCCTCTTTTGCATAATTTTTTTTTTTTCTTTCCGGGTACAATCGTTCTGTTCCAGATCATCAACATGAAAGAACGCTCCAGCTCCTAAAGAGAAATCAAGGAGCATATGTGATCGGGCTCATTGGACTTAATCGACCATGATCCCAATCTGATAGAGAAGTCAGACTTAAAGGTCTCCTGTGCATATGGGCTGTTCTTTTTGTCCGCCAAATGCAATATTATTTAAACCATCCGTCATCTCAGACCTTTTTATTTATACATTCACTCGATCCGTGTCAAAATCTAGATGTCCTAGTCAAACCGTTCGTATTCATACTGCTCCTCCAACTAAATTCGTGGTGTGAGTCCGAGGTCATCGGCTTGGAGCAATGGACTGTCGTATTCACACCACTCTTTCCTCAACCTTTCCGTTCGTGCGAAAACCACACAGTTGTGTGTCATGTGAACACAGAACACCACATGTCATTTTGTGAGGTGAACAAACCGCCTGTTTGGTCACACTGGGGGGTGACAAAGGGAAGAGAAACTCACTTCTAGGAGTTTTTTAAAAAACCATTGAACACTTGTAACCTTTTAATAATTTCTCATTCTGAGAACATATTACAAATCTTACTTAGACCTTTATTGCACAATGACTGTAAGTTGCCCAAATCCTGGCGTTCTGTGTTAAACAGGATATACACAGCCAGTTCACCTCCAACACTGCTTGTCCTGGTTTCTGTAGGTTGGATGTGCATGGAGGATCGAGATGAAGACTCATGAATCAGGTTATTATCTGACAACCGACCATTGCTGAAATGAACATGATGATACGGATCACTTCCTCAATGGGAAAGTAACTTGCCAAGAGCTGCTCGGCTTTCATCTCAAGGTTTCTTAATGCATCCCACCTGTAAAAATCCTCCACCGAGCGACTATAACAATCATTCCAGGCAGACGCTGGATTATGCTCCGGCAGGGCCCATGGATTAATCCCTCTGCTTTCAGACACTGAACAGTATTAACCCATAAATAAACAAACTCGAAATTTTGATATTTTTAATTTTTTTAATTTCCCACCTGAAATAGTGATCACGTTGAAGCAGGAATGTTCGCCCAGATCGAAATCTCCACAGATTTTTACCCAAATTTGCAGAGGTTTTCTATTTTAAATGTGATTTCCATAATCCCTGTCCACCTTCAAATCCTTGAACACTTCACTCCTATCCTTCTATTAATCTTATACCCCGTACTCTCGTTTTTAGGACCTTTGTTCACTCTGTAATTTGAGGCTGATCTATTTTGGACGGCACATTGACAGCATCTTAAAACGAAATCAATTCAAGATCCATTTGTTTTTCCTATCCCATTTTTTTTTACTTAATCCTACTATGGATATTTTATAGGGGGGAGGGGAGGTCTTGTAGAGATTTTGAATTGGGAACCTCAGCACTTTAAAATTGTTTTCCTGGAATGCTGAAAAAATACTTGTGGTGGCCGGGGTGGGTAGAATAAAAAGAGACTCTCTCCCGTACCTTTTCCACGCTTCCTGCATCAAACTCCAGTACTTCCGTTTTTGCGTTTTCCCAGCCAGAAGTTCTGGGTGGTCATGTACCACCCCCTTCAGGAACGGTGGTTCCCAGGACAAAAAAAGGTCCCCTTGGTCAGAGGAAGTTGACTTTTTCCAGCCTCCTGGATGTATAAAGGACCAAAGTACTGGAGTAAAAAAAAAGATTGCCGGTCATCTAAATTCCTGAAAACCTCTTTACAAACCCCGGATTCTGGAACAGACTGATTCTCCTCTTCATCATCTAAAACAAATCCCTGTCCATACTAATTACAACTGTTTTTCAGGGCTGTCACAACACTATCATTGTTTGATTGGCACATGATCCGTTTTCTATATGTTTTCCCAGGCGTGTTTCGGAGGCAAATCACTGTAGAATCAAGTTGATGCCCACGAATGGGTAAGCCAATGTTAACCTGTGATAACAATCACTTAGTTCATTCTTTTGAAAATTGGGTCATTGTTCAGTATCGAAATGTCAAGGTGGTCTTCATGTGGGTCTTCTAAAAGAGGTTAGGGCAGTAGCCATTAACTGTGGTCATTTCCGGATTTTTTAAATACTGAGCTAAACTGTAAATACAATGTATAATATAGGTTTTTTCTTATTACAATTACTATGCACCTGTACGGTACTAACATTTTTTCGAATTCCCCAGGTTCTTGTATTCAAGTTTTTTACCAAAAACTTTTATTTCCCGGTAGATTTGTAACACTGGCCCTGACCGACTGTCTCACAATGTCGCCAAATAAACTCATCCGCATCATCATACTATCAAATCATAGCACAGTAGGTACAACATTGACAGTACCCTGGCAAAATATTAAATCATCAGAATATACTAGACTCCTGTATTGTGCTCCCAAGCAGGAATTGGGACTGAGGATTGGCATCGAATGGGGTGAGCCGGACCTGGTTGATCCTCCCTTTCTTAGTAGCATATATAATCATACCTACAGTGTAGTCCCAATTGCTTAAAGGGCTCTACACACTTTCAGATTTGATCCATAAGGAATAATCAGATCAGTGTGATTCTGACCTCACGAGTACCACTCCATCACCATTTTATAAAAAGTTGGGAAACCGCCTTTTTAATTTATGTTTTATTACACCTGCACTGGGGGAAAAATTCAAGAAAACAGCCTACGTGATCTACAGTGGCGGCAATAAACTTGCAGTTAATCAACCAACTTTAGTGCCTCAGACCCAATAGGTGCCAATGGGTAAGGGAGATCTGCCATCCCGCCAATCACGGATATTAACATCAATACCATAACACAGTATACAGATCTGCAGCAAGCAAATCCAAAGTTATGACAGTAACAATGCAGGGAGCAGGACGACTGGCTGCTCTGTGGGTGAGACAGAGCCAGCGTGGCACACAATTCTGCCAGTCTGCAATCACTGCCACATGTCACTGTACATCGTGGTGTCCAGCACAGCCCTTACCTGCCATGCGCCCCCTCTGCTCTTGCCCGGTGCTCCCCGTGCCTGAGCTCTCTGTGTGACACCGGCGCTACCTGAAGCCCCGCTCCCCTGGAGACATTCACAAGGTAGAAGTCTCAATAGCGATGCCAGCGCGCATGCGCGTCCACTCCTGGTCCCTCCCCCCCCGCCCGCATTACTTACAAACACACCTGCCCTCAACCAACCCGTGCAGGAAAATGAAATATCCAGGGGGTGAGGCAGGTCTGGGATGGCGCTAACTTCAATCCTGCACTGCAGTTATACAGTGTCTTAATCACCACATCCTTCTCCTCAAACCTGTAAACCCTCCATGTCATACGTCTGGCAGTGAATTCCCCATTAGTTTCATAAAACCCCTTCCTTCATTTACAAGCACAGTATCCCCAAAAGTCACCCATTATTGCTAACCATCACGGTTTAGGGGAACTCCAATTTTGAGGTACTTTACATCAGGTCGTGTCCCCACTTTGATTCAGGTACCAACTGAACCAAATTTTTTTTCCAGGACCGGGGCTAAAGGTAACGCCTTCTACTATGGTGCCTGGTAAAAATAACGCGGCGCACCCTCACTACCCCATTTGTAACCCAAACCCCTATAATGTGCATTTCCAACAGCCCCTGTACTTAAATGGCCCCCGCAGCTTCCCCCTTTTTCTGTTGTCCTGTATTTATAAGAAGGTGGCTAACCGAACAGGGGACACTATAACACCCCTTTTTTCTATAACTCCCAGACAACACCTATATCTGCCCTTGTCGTTGGCCTCATCAATGAGGAAAAAATGATCAATACTTTCATGAGTATTAAGCGCGTATAACCTATTGTTAAAAAAACCAACCAACCAAAATGGACAACTTAGATGAGTAATAAGACTAATGTGGGATATGCGCCATACTCTTAAGGAAAAATTTCCAGCAGCAATTATCCATTAATGAAAGATGTCCATGGCTGCAACGTTCTTCATCACACAGATGTGCTCAGTCGGACCGTTCGGCACATTTATCATTCATTAGGTCTACGGCAATTTTGCTGCATTTGTCCCCATGTTTAAAGCTGCACAAAAAAAAAATTGTGCATTCTGTCAGGCATGCAGGGGCACTCAAATTCATGCAGAACGTGGAGCCAAATCCTGAATCTTGCGTCCTTGCACACTACCAGGCACACTTATCATGTGCGTTTGCAACTGTTTCTCATGAATTTGGTCCATGCTGTCTGCACGTTAACGGCAAAAAACTAATGACTCGTGCAAAAACGACCAAAACTGCAGACAAAATGTCAGTTTTTGATGCATTGCACTGTGACGGGTCACCTGCAATACAATATATAGCACCTGAATAAACTCTGTGTCTATAATTTCACCAGTTAACGCCCCGAAGGTGATATTAGCAGGAATCTATTTATATAGATAGATTATCACATATTTTGGGAAACCTTTGTTGTCTATAGAGGAGCACAGTGGCAATTTTCATCTCTTATTTCTCGTTTTGTAATATGACTTTTGGTAGGTACGTATTAAAAAACTGAAACTGGGGCAAAAACCAAAAGGGGCTGCATCCTTAAGGGTTGTCCAGGCATGAAGAATGTGTCACACACGGCTGGGGAGGCTTTAAAATAATCCAAGACTAAATACTATGTGAATAACCAGCACTGGCATGGGAAGGCTGGACTTCCTGAGCAGAAAAATGTTTTCTTCTGTCCCTCTTTCCCCCTGTCCAACAATTAATTATTATTTTTTTTTTTTTGGGGGGGGGGGTTACTTATGTATAATGTCCTACATGTATGTATTATGGGATGTCAAGGTTATGAGTTTATTAAATAGTTGCAAATATCTTAATAAATCTCCTTGCAAGCCAGTGAAAGCTAAAAGGGACCTACCACCACTAAACTACTTAATAGGTAGATCGGTGGTGGTGGATCAATTGTACGCGGGATAGCCCTTTTAAGGGTACTCCTCAACGTCCCCGCACTGGTTTGAAAAACTTTGATTGCCCCAATTTTAAAATTTTCCTTATGGCGGCTAACTGGGCCGTGAGTAGCCGCATCTGGAGGTTACACAGGCGTCTACTCCACGCCCCGGTAGCCTCCTTTTCTCCTCCTAACCAAAAATCTGCAGCGTGCAGCTAGAGAGCTGCGCGCCCTCGTTCCGGAACACATCTCTGTCTTCGCATGCGCATAACAGCAGTCCCGCGCCCGCCGCGGTGTCACTCTACGGAGCTCGGATCTGCACAGGCAAGGCCTCTGTTCTGCGCATGCGTCAGACAGCAGAGTGCCGGACGAGGCGCCGCAGCTCCTCGTAGCTGGCGCCGAAGATTTTTGGTAGGAGGAGAAAAGAGCTCCGGGGCGTGGAGTAGCCTCCTCGTGTAACCTCAGATTCGGCTACTCCGCCCCATAGCGCATAAGAACTTTTAAATTGGGGCAATAAAAGTTTTCAGATCACTTGCGGGGACGTGAGATTAGCCCTTAAAAGGGCTATCCTCACTTCCTATTGATCCACCTACCACCCGATCTACCTTTATAGGTAATTTGTGGTGGTAGTTTCCCTTTTTTTAAAGTGCTGTCTCCTGATTCCCAACAATTGATCCCTATGTAAATCGTCCCTGCAGGCTGCCACTAGGGAGCGCAAATTGAAGAATATCCGTTACAATAGCTTCCACTGAATGTGATAATACATTAGGGTCATTCCTGTGCGCAGGGTTCCTCCTAGTGTTGCTAGGCCAACAGGCGTTAATCATCAGGGAAGTGCGGGTTAATTGAACCACTGGTGCATCCAGTGGCACAGATTACAACAGCCTAAATGCAATAATAATGGCTGTGCTAGCCATAATACGAACGTTAGTTTAACCTGCAGTATGCATAGCCCAGGGAATTCACCATACAGTCTCAGGAGAACCAGAGACAAGCTGTGGGGAATGCTTGTGCATGTTGTGCCTGTCCCTTCTTTCATCTATCAGTGTCCCTCTGAGACTATCTTTTTTTAGCTCGGGTCCATGGACTTTATTTACTAAACTTGGTTTTGGGACTGTACTAAAGTAATACTGTTTGTTGAGTTGTGTGGTAGAGTATTAGACACCATTTCTCATTTCTTTAAGGAACCAACAGGGTGAAGAATTTTTTATTAAGGCGGTAAGGCTCCTTGGGTATACAAAATATGATTAGGCACCTCAATATTTCTACGTATAACTGGGGGTTCCTCAGTAACCTGAATATTAATATGGCATCTACCACCCTTAACTGGAATGAAAAAATTGGGTACAAATGAGAATTTAAATAATGATACTAAGTGCAATGAGTTAATGTCGCCCTAAAATACGGAATTCAGATCTACCGTCTAGTACTGATGGCGAACCTTTTAGAGCCGAGTGCCCAAACTTCAAACCAAGAGCCACTTATTTATTGCAAATGCCAGCACGCAATTTGATCAGTCAATTTATTTCTCCTCGTTCTTTATGACAACTTTCAATCGTTAGTCAGATTCTAAGACAACAACACAACAGCCGAAGAGAGGCTCAATTCGCCCATCATTGTAGGAAGATTCCGCTAGGCATATTCTTTAAGTCCTTCTGGTGAACTTATGCTGGTGATGGGGCCTGGGTGCCCACCGAGAGGGCTCAGAGTGCCACCTGGGGCACCAGTTGCCCTAAGGTTCGTCCACATTGGTCCAGTATAAATTGTTAACCCAGTCAGTCCCCCTCCCCGTCTAGTAAATTCAACTGTGGCCTTTGTCAACTTTGTTTGTGTTCACACCTGGCAGGTTCCAGTAGGTGGGGCTCCATCCACACTGTGTTTTTTCCAGTAAAGAGGAAGGGCTAGACAATAAATCAGGCTCTGAAGTAGAATCCGGTAGGGGAGGGAGAAGCGGGCTACAAAAAAAAATGGCAGTAAAGAATAAGAAAAGGGGAGGAAACACGAGAGAGAGCAGAGTGGAAGCGAAAGAAGGGGAAGGCAACGTAGAGGGAGGGCAGGGAGACAGATAAGGAGAGAAGAGCGGTACCATTGGGAACAAGCGGAAAAACCCGACTGGGGAGGAGGTGAAGACAGAAAAGTTAGCGAAAAAAAAGCGATAGGGGTGGGGGATCAGAGAGAGGAACGAGAGGAAAGCAAGTGGGGGTTTGTGAAAAGAAGGAATGCGGGAACGAAAAAGGGGGGAAAAAAGGCACGGGTAAAGAGACCAAGGGAGTGGGGGAAAAGAGCAAAGGGATACGGGGGGGCGAAAGGATAGGAGAACGGAAGCAGGAAAAACGCGTAAGGGAGAGAAATAGGGAGCAACGGAGCGGACGGGAAGACCAAAGAAAAGGCGTAAGAGGGAAGTCCTCCTCCACCAGCATGTACTCAGATGGGAAATTAAGTTTATATTGCTTTTGGTAACCAATGCAACGTTGAATGCCCCTTAGTTAGGTGACATCACTCGGTCCTGTCATTTCCTCCGTCCGTATATCACTTCAACAAACAGACCCTCAGCTAGTTTACTCACTGCCCATAGTCAGGCCTTTGTCGAATAAATGGCTGCCCCACTCATTCTCAGTCCTAGTGTCTGACTGCCTTTGTCTTAGTGGTTAGTATTACAGCCTTGCAGTCAGCGCTGGGGACCTGGTTCATGTTCCAGGGTCAAATCTGCAATGATTTTGTAATGTTACTCCGTGTTTATGTTTGGTTTCCCTCCGGGTCCTTGTTTCCTCACAAGAATCTAAAATATACTGGCAGGGTTGATTAGATTGATGAGCCCCATTGGGGACAGGGACTGATTTGCACTCTGTGCCCTCTTGGCTCCACCTGATAATAATTTATGCATACTCTCTTGAAATAGCTCTGCCTCACTGTGCTAAGAGAGCCTGTGGGCATCACCAGCTCTACCACTGCTAATTCTCTCCCTATGTTGTGATATGCATTATACCGATATACACCCGCTATGATCACCTGCTAAAACAGCAGTGGTAGAGCCCGTTATGGTTCACCTCGCTCATGCACAGTTTATTCATGGCATAAATTAGGCAGGCATAAATTACCTAGACCGTTGTAGCCTCAGGCTCATTTGACACAGTTTTTAAAAAGCATTATTTCTAACAAATCTGGCAACTTCTAAAGATCAAAGATAGGTTCTGGCGACGGACTTGGAAGTGAATTGTAATCAGTTACCATCAGATTAATTCTTATGGTAGATGTCCTTAAGATCTCATTGGAAAATGATGGAGATAATGGTGGTATTGGAGATTTATGATTTCCTTAGAATTTATAATATTCTATGTCTGAGAACATAATGAAAAAAGTCATGCCAGACTCAACACAATGGACACACACAGCTTTCAACCCTATTCGTTATGTGTCACATTACAATAGTCATAGGTTTTGAGGCAGTGATTGGGCGAACCTATGGCACTGGTGCCAGAGGTGCACTCAGAGCCTTCTGTGCCACTCCGGCCATCAGCCCAGGACAGAGTTCACCAAAAGGACCAATCCACCAAATCTTCCTGCAATCCCGAGGCAATTTATAGAATGCGCTTTTCTTCAGTGGCTATTTTTACAGCAACCCTTTCCATGACTGTTTGGAACTGCTTGAAAAGTGGAGAAGGTGTTGAAAGAAGTGCATTTATCTTTGGAGGTGTCCCAGTCTGGACCCACATTCTTTCGAAACAGAGAGACCCACTGAAGAGAAGCTACAATGAATATCTGAATTTGCCCACCCTTGTTTCAACTAACTGTATTGGTTGCCTCATGCGGCCTGATAACATTAAAGAAGTGGAAGAACAGGTACTATAAGTTATTGCTTAAAATTGCACTCAGTAATAGTTGTGTTTTTGGTGTGGTTTGGGCACTCATCTTAAAGGTTCGCCATCACTGTTTAGAGGATGGAAGGTGGCGCTTTGAAATGCAGTTTATGCCCAGAGGGAGGGAGCTCAACGAACCCAGCATTTAGACCACAAGGCATTGCGTTTAAAAACCAAAATTCCTCACACAACTTGTTGAACATAGGCTCAAGATAGAAGGAGAACCATAAGATCACACCTACTGGTAAAAATACATCATCCTGCACCTCAAGTTCCATTAATACAACCTTATTGTTCGAAGCCCCCTCTCAAATGCGGTCTGTGCAACAGATGACTCTGGGGCAATCCTCGTATTCCTGGAATTTAAAAAATCACCACCTCTGTTACAGCCTCTCCCCCAAGAGCATACACTTGCATCTTCAGAGTTCCTACTTAACTTAATTTTACTCTGTACGCCCCCGCTGCGCGTTTTTCCTTCAGGTATCCCTTCCTCCTGGCATTTACTCACCCCGTCCCTTCCCCGGAGATTCACCTCCTTCTGAATCGTAAATAGATGGACAACCAGATCACTGATACTAACCGTGGATGTCCTCTCCCGGCTCCAGCGGCAATCTCCTGGGGTCCCGGTTGCAACCACGTCCCCCACCGTCCAATGCGCGAGTGGGGACCATGACTGTCTAACTGTGGGGGGCTCTGTGACTAGGCTTTGGGGGGGCACTATGACTTGGCTACTTTGAGGGGTACTATGACTATTTGCCTCACTAATGGGCCCCCCAACTCTGTGATTATTGGCTACCACCGTGGTGGACGTCGCTACGTTAGCTACTATGGGCTTTTTGACTATATCTGCTACATGGGTGCCCTGTTTCGATATTGCTATGGCGGGCACGGTACTACTTGGTATTGGGGGTTCGTACAAAACACTGAATTGGGGGAGGGGGTATTTGCCCTTGGGCCCAGAAAACACTAGATATGCTCCTTGCCAAAAGACCCACATTCTACGACATGACTTTTCTGCACCAATTGTAAATGTTACCAAAAAATGGAAAAATCCCACTGCCTGTGATTGCCTGCCAGAGCTTTTAATATAAACCCGTATTTTTTGGACATAAGCGTACAAAAAATCCTTTGCATTTCTCAGAAATCAAAGTGCTCCTTATTGTCCGGGCACTATATGATGAACCTTCTTACAACACAGCTTGCCTTGAACTGTGGCACGGAGGTCTGCCACCTGCTTTCATTCATCCTCTATAACTCATGTCGCCTTATAGTCCCGTGCGCCTTTATTGAACCTAGACATTTTATAGCAGGCATTTATTGATGGTGCCCTTCTAACTCCGTGCGCGTTATAGTCCGAAAAATACTGTATCTTTGTATTTCTCCTCATCAGAACACACTGCAAGAGTCTGACGGTCATGGTAAAACTGATAAATATTTTACACATTAGTATTAGTTTCGGTTAAACTTTTCATTTATTTTTTCATCTCTTTCAAATCCCCTTTTTACTTTAATACATTAGTCTTCCAAAATAGTAATGAGGCATTGGTTAGTATTTCATCTCCCTAATACTTAAAAAATTATTTAGTATCCAACAACTTTTATGCACTAATATGCAGATAAAAATTTGAAAGGTATTTTGAGCAGAAATAGAAGCTCGCAACCCACTTCAAGGGTCCTCATTCTTTTGCGAGTCACCACACTACACTACAATAAAGGAAACTGAACAAACTAGACCTGATTTATAAAACTCGTACCATAAATAAAACTTAACGATCTTTATTGGTTGCATGGGCAACTAGAAATAATATTGACTTTCGACAGCTTGATAAATCTGTTCCATTGTGGTGGTGTGAGCCATCCTGGAATGCACGGGTGGTGTACGGGAGGTAGAGAGGAACTGAACTACAAACAGCGTCAGACAAAGAATATTATGTCCTCCCCGACCCTAAACTCAGCAGATCTAGGTCGGTACAGGGTAAACAAATTTGCGTAAACAGGATTTAGTGACAGGTTTGTAATAATATCTGTGACATAATGTATTTTTGTTAATAACATGAATTAGAGAATGTGTTTTTTGTTTCCCTGATACATTCAAGAATCCGTGTTTGTCCTCATGGGAATACCCCTTTAAGAAGTCACTGCACAATCATGAGCCATTTTCTAATTATAATATCTACGGCCCCCTTATATGTCATCATAGGACAACAATTACAAGTAAATGTATTTTTAATTCATCTAAATATCTATCTTCTCACACCAAATCATTTTCTCATAGCTTAGGACAATCCAGTCATGAACATTAAAAATAAGTAGAAATTAATTAGACATCTCTAATGATGTCAACAATTAAAAAAGAAATAAAAATCGGGCCTCCTTCGCATCATAGACCTTCATTTCCTCCCTCGTTGCCAGAACATCCAGTCATGACGTGAGGAATGAATGACCATATTTTTTTTTTAAAAAGATTAATACCAATCTAAAAGTGTCCATTATCTAAAAAAAAAACTCCGGCCTCCTTCCCCCTTTATAGCCGGCCATCTCACACCCCTTTTCCCCAATCTATGACAGCATTGTCATGGACTTGAGGAAATCAACCGTATATATTTTTTCATGTACTATATACAGAGTACAATCTATTCTATAGTACCATAAGATGTTACTATTATAGACATTTGCTAGCGTTAAAAAAAAAAAAAAATCCGGGCCTCCTCTTCTCCCCTTCATAGCCGGGGGTCCCGCTCTCCCTATTATTCTCACTCACCCATAACAGCACCTAGGAGCTGGGCTCTCATGGTGCGAGGAACATGTAGTTACCGTGTAAAAAATATAAAGAGTCCTCACACATGTCTATAATAAGATTTAGCGCTTAGGTCTTACGCGCTGCCACTTACATCTGTGGGGGATTGTGCCGTCCCTCTGGAGTCTTCCCCATGTCTTCTGTCTAGATGCCGCAGTCTGATGGATACTGAAGACTTCTGTTTGCGCATCAAGCAGAGATCCTCTCTTCAGGCTCTTCATTTGCCTCTCTTCTGCCAGGGCTCTGGGGTGAGGGCACTAGCTCGCTTGATGACTGTAGAGCTTGGTTGTCCCTTCCCTAAAAGGTTTTCGAGTTGACAAACGAAAAACCCTTTAAATAGGCCTGTCCCTCACGGACAAACGGGCTCCAATGCCTCTGCTCTTCCATGTTGTCAAGGTTAAGAATGTGTGATTTCAGCTTGTGCTGACACAGGCCCCTTAGGTTGCTACAGAGCACAAAAAAGACAATTTTTCCCTGTTATTACGTCATAATTTAAAAAATGAATAAAAATAATGGGATAAATGCTGACAACTGAAACTAACGAAATCCACCCTTTTACCCAACTACCGTAACCAAAAATGGGGACATGCGCTACTCAGGTACAGAGGTAACCTGTAACATTTTTAGATGTGTCCCTGTGTGGAATACACCCTATGGAGAAACTGTCTATCATCAAGTGTTAATATGGTGATGATAATGCTTTATGTTGCTAATTGTTCTGCGAGGACAGCATAACATATAGATTGCTACAATTGTATAGATTTACTTACTACAGGGTGTGGGAGGGAGGGCGATCCTCCTGCAAGCATAGGCTTCCCCACAAGGACCCATTGAAGGTACACGGAAAACAAACGGGTGAAAAATGTTTTTCTGATAGTCTCCGGATTGACCTCCACGGGTTTGGCTGGACTCGTCAGGAGGCGCTAGAAGAGCAAGAGATCAATAATATTATTTTGCGAGGAGATAGCTTTATAACTAAAGCTCTAACTGACTGATGGTTAAACGATTAAAGCTCACAATTTTCACTTGTGTCCAGTCCATGTTGTCTACCATGCATATTTTCTTTATTTTCCGTTATAGATTTATTATTGAAGTGATGATGCATTCCATAACAAAAGGAGAGACAACATACTTGTGTGTTCCCACCCACTTCCTGTACAGACACTAGAAAACATAAGTGCTATTGTAGTGTGTAGCTAGGTAGGTGTCCTAGATACTGACGCTGTAAAATGAGCACGGTGCCCCTAGGCGCCCCGGCATTCTGCTCTCTCTCAAAGAGAGTATGGGGATGGTTATCTAAAATGATGACTGGTAACACATTTCATGATGATGACTCCCAATGAATACCGTCAGTCCGGCTCGCTATACTTCCTCCTCACGCACTACCTGAAGAGACAGACGAAGCCAAACAGCATTTTACATAGCTTTTTGTGAGCCCTAAAAACAATTTGGATCAATTTCATTATAATTGACACAGTCTGTAGATAGCTGGGTCGGGAGCCTTGTGAGTTACTGTTCGTCCATTGCCTCTCACTACTCAAGAGGCCCTGTTATAAGAAGTCCCATGATTCCCAGTTATTCGGTGGCTGTGCGTCTACGCGTGCATGTGAAGTCGGATCTTTACACATATCGGTTGAGATCTTGTATGCTGCCAGTTTCAGCCACCAATGATGTTCTCGGCTTGCGGTCTCGCTCGGTGAGATGAACGCCCTTTGTGGAGATCATTGCGAATAGCCCCCTGCAGCTCCGCGGCCAGAGAATCTGTACCTAATGATGAGATAAGAAATGAGTGAAAACATCCCTGATGGACTCACGGAGATTTCCATTTTTTAATGGTACAGTGTATTGTAGTCAAATATCATACATATACATTTTTTTTGGACAGATAGTACGAATGTTTTTATTTCAGGAGTACACACTTATACTAAATTATCATTTGATCTCAAATCTTGCGTATAACGAAGACAAGAAATCACATATTCTTTGTACTCTTTTAAGAATAATATTTGATGTAAGTTCAAAGGTATAATTTTAGATAACCACAAGTACAAAGTTTTACAAATAAAATACAAATAATAACTAGTAGGATCATAACTTCCATCTCTACTATCTTCTAAACTCTATTGTTCTTCACTACATAGGAAAATTCATCTTGTTCTCATCCTCAACCCGTCACCTTGTGCATGGAGAGTGTAAACGCCCTTCACTTGCAAGAATTGGTCAAAGTCCCCGCAGGCCTATGTATCCCTCCCAAGTAGTAAAAGATCCTGTAATAATAAAAGAGATTATAGGAAGTTTTTAAAGGTAACCACATTTATCTCAATATATCTATCTAATATATCTATATATATATATATATATATTCTATATCTTATGGAGTTTGCTGGCCTATTCTTTTATTTTATAAGTTAGTTATCTTTTCTTGGGTGGGCTCCTGTGGGGGTGTTATGGGGGTTGGGGGGTGTCTTGCCTTATTTCCTTGCTTGGGTGCCTTGTGTCTTTGTTGGGCTGCTGTCTTTTCTTTCTCTCTTCTGTGGGCTGGGCTGCTTTTGTGCTTATTTTTGGGTTGTCTTTTTCTTTGGTTGGTTGTTTGCGTGTGTCTATATGTGCGTGACTTTGTGTGTACTGCTTGTCAGTGTTCTGTTTTTTTTGTGGTTCCTTTTTAATGACATTGAATAATTGTACTATGGACACTAGTTTGTCTCTAAAGGGAGATATTTTAATATTTGGATTTTGGCAATTATACCTTGTCTGAAATGCAAAGTCCTGCGTGGACAAGGAAGGGGGGCTTCCAGATGCCACTGTAAGAGACTCGGCGCTGTAGCTCACCTCCCTTCAGCCTCATCGCATTCATCCACAGGCTCTTTGCTGATGATCTTAACAGCAAATAGAGTCGGTGCAGATCAATTGTTTTCTGCCAGCAACTACTTTCCGTACTTCCCTGGCCCGCAGCACATGATGGTGGTAATCTCTCTGCCTGATGGCGTTAGAGATTTTAGTGCGTCTAAGCCGGGAGCCCGCCGAACACCCGCTGGACCTCCTAATGGTGAAAAAATAAGGAGATTGAAATAATTGCAGAATTTATAGACATTATTTTTGCTTCCATTTAAAATCTTATTTTTTTAACGCATTAATATAGGGCTTAGAGGAATTAATTTTTCACTTCCTCCCATCCATAATATCTACTTTGAGAGATGATAAACTGAACACAGTTCGTATAGACTCCCCATACACTTTCCCCGACTTCAATATAAAGTCCAAGGGATATTGGTGCACATTTACTTAGGGAGTATACCCGGTCCAGTCCGTGATCCCGGGCGCGTTGTCCTATTTCGGTTCTGGCCGAAGTCACTAAGGTCGTGCGCCCAATTCCAGTAGGTGTCTGCCTGTGCCGATGTCCCCGGATTTACCTTCTTCTTCCGTGCATGAGAGTGCTTGACTTGCGACACAAATTGTATTTTACATTCCGAGGTTTTTGTTAATTCTTCGGTTGTCCAATGCATGACAGCTGGGCGCCGATGCACCACAATCCGATCGCTGACCAAACCCGGGGCATTTGGCGGGCTTGCCCAATCTCGTGCTCTGTCAGCTTAATAAGATAAGGAGAAGAACGGTCCATGAGCCCCCACTGAACCCCCTTCGGATAGGGCCTCACTTTTGCTTTTGTGGAACACCCCTTTAAATACACTGTACGGGATATGCTGAAGCTCCAACAACTTGTAATCTTTGGTTATTTTGAATTTTTTTAATAATATGTGCCATAATAAAGTCTATAATAATATAATAAAAGGTCTGACTGGCGAGATTTGGCTATCCTGTAGTCTCTCATCCCAAAGACTATGGTAAATATTCCCGCTTCTGCCCACCTCTGTCCATGTCAATGTTTGTGGGGGGAGAATGCCTTAAACCGCCACATATTCCTGCACCTAAGGTATTCATAGCTGGATTTGCCTATATACAATCCTAAAGTATTCGGCATGACAACAGACCCCTGTACCTCTGGAGGGCTTTTCTACGAGTGCCTTCTTTGCATGGCCAACAGCGAGCAGCCTCAGATTTTCCGATAAATAGTGCTCTACCCTCTTCTTTAGTAGATTCTACCTCTTGATGTCTGAAGTCCCGGTAGGTGTGTGTCGCGGAAGGGGGTGTTGGTATAATAAAAAGTTTTGTAATACCATTTTTTCCAATATACTTTAATGTATCATTGTTCTCCCATTTTCTAGATCTCTGCTTGCTGTCCTTCTATGTGAAGCTTCATGTTTATTCGGTGGGCAAAATATGACCATGGTCACAAAGGTGCATATGCTCATTATAACCACAGCTCTCGACTTACTTCTTACATACTAATGGGCTATGGTGCAACCTGTGTTGTGACCATGGTCAGAATTCTGTCCACTGGACGTTTACATAGGATCTTTCTGAGTAGAATGACAGCAAGCAGAGGATGCTAGCAGAGAAACCAGAGAAACTTGATACCGAAAGTTATTGGATACTTTGTATAACGTGGTACAATCAATTTACAAACTAATAATGTTAATTTGCTGAGTTGAATGGAAAATCTCCCCTTTAAAGAGACCTGTCCCCCCAAAAGACCCCCCCAAATATGCCCCCCATACATCCTCTCCCAACACCCTTTACTTCTATATGCCAAGTGTTTCGTGTATTTAACTTTCTGTGTGGTGTAATTGTTGTTTTGCTGAACAGATCTGATCTCTTACCAATAAGAGAGGATCGGACCTCCAGGACCCCTGCGCTGGTAAGTAAGGCTCGTATTCATGCGGGGGCCGGCACAACACTCCCCTAACTACACCCTATCAGAGCGGACAACCTGTAAGAAGTGAAGCCGGCTCAAGCAGCGCATATATTGCACCAATGCGCTGCTGGCTCTCCCAATGTGGCGCCGCAAGACTGCACTTAACCATTAGCATTTAGAATACAACATAACTTATTTAAAAATTTTTTGGCATATATACAAAGAGTAGGTGCGGTGTTTGAGGGTTTTATGCGCGTTTACATATTTGTGGGAGGTATTTTTGGGGGGTACAGGTCCTGTTTGGACTGCAAAAACCCAGTACTTACTAAGAGTTCCCACTATATGTATTGGCCTTTGGGGAATGGTGGTGTCACTAAAGGTGATCTCACATGCCTGGATACACACTATTTATGAGGTACAAGAATAAGGCACTGCACTCAGTAAACTCGATTCTTTCTTCGTATTTATTACAACAGACGTTCAGATAAGAACAGCTTGCGAACCAGAATATAATAGTACATGTATGACATGAAGTCTGTGGGTATTTACCATATCATGTGTGCCGTGTTATAATTTTAACTTGTTGCTTGTTCATTTAATAAACATATGTCGCTTAAAGAAGATCCCGACTTGCTTGTAGTGCGAGACAGTGTTGTATTAGGATATCCAAATCACTATTTCTAATTTACACCAAATGATAAATGATTTCACAACATTATTATCAGAAGTAGTGTCCTGACAATGTAGAATAAATTGTGTTGCCGCCGACATGTTCATCCCCTGAGAAATAATCAGATGATGAATGGAAATGGCAACACATCTTGGAATAGTATGTCCTCTCTTCACAATGTCATGTGACCCCCCAGCTGTGCCACATGTGGAGAAAGGAAGGATTCTTCATATCCTAGACTCATCGGCTGATGAGAAGAAGACTTCAATCAAGAGCAAATCGAGCTCAGTGAAGTCCACCTCTCCACAACCCATGGAAAAACCTATGAAGAAGATGCAAGCCAAGAAGAGACACTTGGATTGGAAAAACCTATGAAGAAGATGCAAGCCAAGAAGAGACACTTGGATTATGCAGTGGAAGGAAAAACACCAGCCAAGATCCAGAAGAAAGAAGACAAAGAAGACAAAGAAGAAGACCAGGGAGGCTCAGGTAGATCCATCTATTTTTTTACACATGGGACATTTGGTCACACATACTAAACATGTTTTGTAATGGGTTGTTAATATTTAATTTGTTTATAGAATAGAAAATGACACAATCTTTTATGCACATGTAATGAAAATTCTGTTCAGATACATTTATTATTTATTATCAGTACAGTTGACCCCTATATGCATTGTAGACTGGTACAGCCCATAGATGACTTATATAGAACTAATGCATGGACTATACCATTCTACTATACAGATAGGGGTCAACTGTTCATTAAAGAAAAGGACTTCACATGGTGTGTGAAATATGATACGTCATGTGTTCCCTAGCATTAACTACTGGGTAACATACTGTACATGTATTTGTATGGGACATCCATGGGACAACTAAATAGCAGTAATGGTGAAAACAGATCTTATTTAAAACTACTTTATTGGAGATTTATCAGAATTATCTGAGGGCAGAACTGCTCTAGCTGATCAGAGATCATTCATTTACCCAAAGTCGTTTTTAAAATCAATGCTGAGCACCGATTGGTTGCCATGTGTAACAACAGTTCAGACACTACTGATTGATATCCCTCGTGTGTATGTACATTGATTCCTGTTTCTTGTTTATGATGTTGTGTTGTAAATAAAGTGAATTGTAACAAACAGTAATCATAAAACTCAAGAGAGATGGGGATGGTAAACTGAAAGCTTGGGGGTCACATGACAAGTTTTATGATTACTGTTTGTTTACAATTCACTGTATTTACAACACACCCACATTCATATAACATAAGAAACAGCGGAAGCAATGTGTACGCATGACACGACAGGGATATCATCAGTAGTGTCTGGAATGTAGTTACACATGGCATTAACACCATATCTCGGGTGCTCGCATGCTTTTTGAGTCACACCGATTGAGTGGAAAGGTATGATAGATGATCTTAGATCAGCTTAAGTCTAACCGTTCTGCCTCAGATAATTCTGATAAAATTACAATAAATAGTTTTAAATAAGTCTTCCATGGTTTTCACCATACTATATTGTTAGTTCCATGGATTGTCCCATACAAATACCTGTTACGATGTTAGCCCAGTGTTAATGCTAGGGACACATGACGATAATTCAACACACCATGTGATCCTTGTTCTTTAATGAACAGTTGACCCCTCTGATCTGTAGAATAGGTATAGCCATGAATTAGTTCTATTATAATCATCTATGGAGGTGTGACCCTGTCAATGATTAGGGGTCAACTGTATGATAAAAATAAAATGTAGTCTGAACAGATTTTCTTATGTGCATACCGAGATTGTGTCATTTTCTATTCTTATAAACAAATTAAATATTAACAACCCATTACAAAACATGTTTTGAGTATGTGTGACAAATGTTCCCTGTGATAAAGAAATAGATGGATCTCTCTACCTGAGCCCCTGTCTTTCTTTTCTGTTGTCCTGCTTGTCGTTCTGGTCTTGTCTGTGACTCTGAGACTTTTGATTCCTTCCATCTGCAGAATCCAATGGTCCCATCTTCTTGGGCTTTGCATCTTCTTCATATAGGTTTGTAAGCCGTGCCAATGGGCAGAGCTTGTAGAAGAGACAAGATGGTGGGACTTCAGCTAGAGCTCGCAATGATGTAATGTCTTCATCCTTCCTCCCCTTTGCTCTTGACTTGAAGTCTTCTTCTCATCAGACGCATGAGTCTAGGATTGAAGATATCCTTTCGACCACATGTGCACATACTTGGATCATTCAGTGTTTTGGTGACTCCTGCTGAGTCGGATGTTTCTTCTCCCTTCTCCTGTTGCTCTTGCTACGAAGTAACCCTCTCATCATGCTCGATGAAGAAAAAGGGGGGATGAATTCCGAGATAAAAAAAGACCGTACTAAGTTCCGTCTCTTTCTCACATGTTAGCGTCTCGCTGGTCCACCAGCAGACCAATGTCTCCTATTCTCCATCAGCAGTCGCCAACAGTGCACTGCAACTTTGCCGCGATGCAACAGTTACTGGTCATGTGCCCATAACTGACACACATGATAATCTGTGTCCGTATGCTGTGACCTACAGGTTCATCTTTAGACCAATATGTGGCGGAAAGCCATGTTTACATGCGTTTGCTTGTTTTCCCCACAGATAGCAACCAAATCTCTATGTAATGTTTGTTTTAATAGTGAAAAGTTTGTTTTCTTTCGTGAGGCCAAGAAGAATATCACAAGAGAGATGGGGATGGTAAACTGAAAGCTTGGGGGTCACATGACATGTAAGAGAGTCACATGACTATTTCCAAATGTGTTCCATTTCATTCATCCTGTTGATTATATTTCTCAGGGTTGAACATGGGCGGCACAATATTTATTCTACATTGCAGGACACTACATTGATAATAAATGTGTGAAATCATTTCATTTGTGTAAATTAGAAATGTGTTTGATATCCTAATACAATGTATCACTACATAGAAGTCGGGATCTCTCTTTAAGCTGAATATGTTTTTAAGTGACAAAGCACAAGTAAAATTATACAAGTCACATTGTATATTGTAAAATACCCACAGCTTCATGTATATGTTTTTTATTCTGTTCTGCAAGGGCTTCTGAAACGTCTGTTTAATAAATTAAAAGAAAGATCTGTTTACCTGAGTCATGTTATTTCCTGTAGCTCATAAATATGGTTCCAGGCAGGAGATCCCCTTTATGACACCCATCCCCCAAAAGGCCAAATACATTAGGGGGAATTTATTAAGACTGGTGTTTGCACGCCAAAGAGGACCTGTCACCCTAGTCCGCCCTTTTGTTCGTGTAAATACCCTTTGTGACACTGCAAAAAATCATATAGGAACACATTCAACATCTAATGATAACTATTCGCAGGTTGATACGTGTTACGATATAAGTGATGTGCGACAACCAAACTCAACATAGAACACAAATTTATTAGATTATTCTCAATAATCTCTGATTGAGTCGCCCACAAATAAAGGAAAACACACTACAGGCGATCCAACTTTCATGTAATGTCGGTAAGACAAGACAAATAGCTCGTATGGTGTGTTGGCCTCCACATGCCTGTATGTACCTCACCTCGACGAAGGGCAAACCACCAATGCTCAGTATGGCCGCATCCAGGAGGCACACATGCGAGCTGGGCAAGAAGGTTACTGTGTCGCTCATGCTAGGTGGTCCCAGAGCTGTTCGCAGACAGCCCGTCCAACAGGAGACATGGAGGGGCCGTATGAGGGCAACACCCCAGCAGCATGACTTCGGGACTCCCACCTTTGTTTCACGTAGCATAGGAGGAACAGACTGCCTGAGCCCTGCAAATTACCCTCCCACCATCCACAAAATGTGGATGTGTCTGCACACTTAGAGAATCCAAGAGGCGGGTGTGCTCACCCAATTGGCCCTTTACCCGAACACCAGGAGTATCTATTTGCCCCTTGTTCCCTCTCATCACAGATAAATTAGATTCATACTGAGCACTTGCCATATTTACCAGAGTCGAGACTTCACGTGGGAGCAATCTGCTGCCTTCAAGCGAGCCTTCGCATGAACCTTTTGCAGTGGGTCCATGGCTTGCCAAGGTAGACTGACTGACATTAGGCACCCCGGATGAGATCCCAGCTCCCTTTGTAGACCATATGCTGGTGCAGTTGGTTCTGGGTTTCCTTCCTAATGCCGTTGACCCATGGCCAGAATCATGTGCTGAGGGTGTCAGCTCCTTAAAGATAAGGCTTGCACTTTGGACTGGCCCCGTCAGTTCCCCCGACCTGAATCTGATTGATCCATCTGGGACAATCATGTCTCCCTCCATCCACCAACATCACATTTACCACAGTAACGGTCCCAGGCGTTGGCGGATGCTTTCAGCCCATGTCGGGAGAGATCCCCCAGGAGACACCATCCTCCCTCAACTTTATCATCAGCCTACTGAGGCGTTGTATGGAGGCCATACAGGCAACGTGGATGCTTCCCACAGCACACAATACTGAGCCTCATTGGATAGCCGTTTTGTTGTGTTTGTTTTCCACTTCAATTTTTGTGGGTTACTCCAAATTCAGGCCTCCATTTGGTTAGTAAAGTTTGATTTCCATTGGATTGTTTTTGGTGATTTTTTGTGTCACAATTTAACTTTGTACTGGAAAAAAGTCATTCAATAGAATATTCATTAGATCTAGTATTTAGTCATTTTTGTGTTACCTTTTTTTTAACACATTATTTGGGCACATGTAACTCATTTTGTAGATTCCGTGTGGCTTTTATACTCAGACTTTGGTGCTGACAGTAGTATAAAAGTGAATGGACTTTGGAAACAGGGATGGTAGACGTGTAAAATTGTGATCATTGTGCATAAAATAAAATAATTGTCCTGTTCCGTTCTTTACGTGTCCTCTTAGATTTTTGCATGCGTTTTAAAAAATGCGTTTTCGAATGCTTTGTTTAACATTTATTGTGTGCATTTTTTGGGTTTCTTTTTAGGCACAGTCCCAATGCTCAATACCATTAAACGCATGTAATTTCATGTAGAAACTGTTAGGTGGGTCTTTCATAATTCAAAACGCATCAAAAACGTCATGTGGGAAAGCAGGCTTGAGTTGGATATGATTTGTTATGTGGCTCTGGTTTTTCACAATGCGCATTAATCGGCAAATAGCTTAAGAAGAACAATTAGCCTCCGTAATTTGAACCACATTCCTGAAGGGTTGAGATTTACTTTGGTATGTGTCTAATTTTGTAGCAATATCAGACCATGGTGTGGTATATTAGGCCCATTTGCTGATTACAGGTTCCCTTAAGGCCATTTGTTCCTTAGATTTCTTTCTTGTCTTTTCTCATACCTGTCTCATTCATGTATTAGGTTTTGCAGAAACACCTCTGTTCTGTTTAAACGTAATTTTCTCTTTAAGAAACCGATGAAATGGCATAAATTATATAAGACGGGAAAGAGGAAAGGGATGAAGCGCAAAAACATTTGAACTGCCTATTTTGTTGAAGTTTTATTAAAATTACAAAAATAATCGCATTGGATTGGCTCTTAGCTCCCTCTTCACAATATCAAAATACTGCAATGCTGATAATGCAATACATCAGTGGTCAGTGACTTTAGACTGATAATTCTGGCTTGTTTCTAGTGTCTATGCATATTATGCTGCAGCTACTGACTTCATCTTTGCCCCATACACTGGCCTGACGGTGGTTATTACACATTGCCATTTATTCCTGAGGCCATTAGGTGCCGTGCCGACAGCTGCTGCAGGCAGATATATGAACAGGGGGAAACACTGAATGCCCCCGAAGGTCCCCCAAGTGAGAGCAAAATACACGTGCAGAATACCATCCCCCCCCCCCCTCAGCTTCACTAGAATTCAAACCAATAATATCCCCCCCCCAACCGACCCCCCTACCTCACCCTCCGCCTTCTTACCTAGATATCTCTCCTCCCCCCCCCCCCCCCCCCCCCCCCTCTTCCCAAGGTTTTCATGTTTTCATCCCCCTTTTTAATTTCTTGTATTTCACGGGACAATCCCATAGACCGGGCATTCATAATAGCTTCGGACGGACACCACAAACATGTATAAAGGCGAACTGAGAGAAAGTGTGTTTTCGGTTCCTTATGTTGTGGATTATTGCTCCCTTCAATCAAAGAATCTAGGTGGATAGTGCGTCTCTAATTGAAAGAGCCTTCCCACAGAAACTATGCCTTCCGGATCACATACCAATTGTTACCTTTTTGTTGTACAAAAGCTTCGGTCCTGTAAATGTACTGTTTTTGTATTCTTTGTAACAAAAAAAAAAAAAAAGTTTAATAAAAAAGTTTTTAAAAACAAAAGATCCGGTCTTGGAATCATTGTCTGAGGTATTTTCAGATGTAGCTGATGGTGTGTTTCCAAGACTGATTTTTGTTTTTTACAGCAGAAATCGGAAAGTGACAATAGATTCAGCCCGGGACATAACGGGCATTGTGTGACAACGGGGCTATCCTTGTGTCGCCCGCTCTTTTCCGAAGATATATAACTGCATATTCCATTTGGTAGGGCCGATCCATTCCACATATATATGGTAAAATATTCATATGGTCATACTAAAGTGAAGTCAGGCCGTGCGTTTGATTTTGTAAGTGAACCTCTGTAGGCCTTTTCAATTAAAAAAACAAACGTAAACCCCTTTAATGCTCATCACATTCCTGACCCTTTAACCGATAGAGTCTGGATTAGTCGTGATATGAATGGTAAATTACAGGGCCACCAGATTGACTGATGGTAGACTGTTCCTAACTCACCTTCTCAATACGATTTCTCTAATAGGGACTTATCTCTTACAATTCCGAACATTACACGTTTCCAAAAAAGAGTTTTATTAAAAAAAGCTAATTAGTCTGAGATAATCACCTCATCTCTAATTTATTCACGCCCCCTGACTCCCATGTCCCCGCCTCTGCCCTCCAATCCTGCCCACCTCACCGAGATTGCCCGAGAACAAGTATGTCGGCGGACAGGTTGAACTAGATCTCTTGGTTAAAGGGAATGAATATCTCATTTCTTGATAAGCCAAATTTCTCCTCCTTCCGGTCTCTTGACTTAATCTGGAGACACTCACACGTTCCTCTTTTGCATAATTTTTTTTTTTTCTTTCCGGGTACAATCGTTCTGTTCCAGATCATCAACATGAAAGAACGCTCCAGCTCCTAAAGAGAAATCAAGGAGCATATGTGATCGGGCTCATTGGACTTAATCGACCATGATCCCAATCTGATAGAGAAGTCAGACTTAAAGGTCTCCTGTGCATATGGGCTGTTCTTTTTGTCCGCCAAATGCAATATTATTTAAACCATCCGTCATCTCAGACCTTTTTATTTATACATTCACTCGATCCGTGTCAAAATCTAGATGTCCTAGTCAAACCGTTCGTATTCATACTGCTCCTCCAACTAAATTCGTGGTGTGAGTCCGAGGTCATCGGCTTGGAGCAATGGACTGTCGTATTCACACCACTCTTTCCTCAACCTTTCCGTTCGTGCGAAAACCACACAGTTGTGTGTCATGTGAACACAGAACACCACATGTCATTTTGTGAGGTGAACAAACCGCCTGTTTGGTCACACTGGGGGGTGACAAAGGGAAGAGAAACTCACTTCTAGGAGTTTTTTAAAAAACCATTGAACACTTGTAACCTTTTAATAATTTCTCATTCTGAGAACATATTACAAATCTTACTTAGACCTTTATTGCACAATGACTGTAAGTTGCCCAAATCCTGGCGTTCTGTGTTAAACAGGATATACACAGCCAGTTCACCTCCAACACTGCTTGTCCTGGTTTCTGTAGGTTGGATGTGCATGGAGGATCGAGATGAAGACTCATGAATCAGGTTATTATCTGACAACCGACCATTGCTGAAATGAACATGATGATACGGATCACTTCCTCAATGGGAAAGTAACTTGCCAAGAGCTGCTCGGCTTTCATCTCAAGGTTTCTTAATGCATCCCACCTGTAAAAATCCTCCACCGAGCGACTATAACAATCATTCCAGGCAGACGCTGGATTATGCTCCGGCAGGGCCCATGGATTAATCCCTCTGCTTTCAGACACTGAACAGTATTAACCCATAAATAAACAAACTCGAAATTTTGATATTTTTAATTTTTTTAATTTCCCACCTGAAATAGTGATCACGTTGAAGCAGGAATGTTCGCCCAGATCGAAATCTCCACAGATTTTTACCCAAATTTGCAGAGGTTTTCTATTTTAAATGTGATTTCCATAATCCCTGTCCACCTTCAAATCCTTGAACACTTCACTCCTATCCTTCTATTAATCTTATACCCCGTACTCTCGTTTTTAGGACCTTTGTTCACTCTGTAATTTGAGGCTGATCTATTTTGGACGGCACATTGACAGCATCTTAAAACGAAATCAATTCAAGATCCATTTGTTTTTCCTATCCCATTTTTTTTTACTTAATCCTACTATGGATATTTTATAGGGGGGAGGGGAGGTCTTGTAGAGATTTTGAATTGGGAACCTCAGCACTTTAAAATTGTTTTCCTGGAATGCTGAAAAAATACTTGTGGTGGCCGGGGTGGGTAGAATAAAAAGAGACTCTCTCCCGTACCTTTTCCACGCTTCCTGCATCAAACTCCAGTACTTCCGTTTTTGCGTTTTCCCAGCCAGAAGTTCTGGGTGGTCATGTACCACCCCCTTCAGGAACGGTGGTTCCCAGGACAAAAAAAGGTCCCCTTGGTCAGAGGAAGTTGACTTTTTCCAGCCTCCTGGATGTATAAAGGACCAAAGTACTGGAGTAAAAAAAAAGATTGCCGGTCATCTAAATTCCTGAAAACCTCTTTACAAACCCCGGATTCTGGAACAGACTGATTCTCCTCTTCATCATCTAAAACAAATCCCTGTCCATACTAATTACAACTGTTTTTCAGGGCTGTCACAACACTATCATTGTTTGATTGGCACATGATCCGTTTTCTATATGTTTTCCCAGGCGTGTTTCGGAGGCAAATCACTGTAGAATCAAGTTGATGCCCACGAATGGGTAAGCCAATGTTAACCTGTGATAACAATCACTTAGTTCATTCTTTTGAAAATTGGGTCATTGTTCAGTATCGAAATGTCAAGGTGGTCTTCATGTGGGTCTTCTAAAAGAGGTTAGGGCAGTAGCCATTAACTGTGGTCATTTCCGGATTTTTTAAATACTGAGCTAAACTGTAAATACAATGTATAATATAGGTTTTTTCTTATTACAATTACTATGCACCTGTACGGTACTAACATTTTTTCGAATTCCCCAGGTTCTTGTATTCAAGTTTTTTACCAAAAACTTTTATTTCCCGGTAGATTTGTAACACTGGCCCTGACCGACTGTCTCACAATGTCGCCAAATAAACTCATCCGCATCATCATACTATCAAATCATAGCACAGTAGGTACAACATTGACAGTACCCTGGCAAAATATTAAATCATCAGAATATACTAGACTCCTGTATTGTGCTCCCAAGCAGGAATTGGGACTGAGGATTGGCATCGAATGGGGTGAGCCGGACCTGGTTGATCCTCCCTTTCTTAGTAGCATATATAATCATACCTACAGTGTAGTCCCAATTGCTTAAAGGGCTCTACACACTTTCAGATTTGATCCATAAGGAATAATCAGATCAGTGTGATTCTGACCTCACGAGTACCACTCCATCACCATTTTATAAAAAGTTGGGAAACCGCCTTTTTAATTTATGTTTTATTACACCTGCACTGGGGGAAAAATTCAAGAAAACAGCCTACGTGATCTACAGTGGCGGCAATAAACTTGCAGTTAATCAACCAACTTTAGTGCCTCAGACCCAATAGGTGCCAATGGGTAAGGGAGATCTGCCATCCCGCCAATCACGGATATTAACATCAATACCATAACACAGTATACAGATCTGCAGCAAGCAAATCCAAAGTTATGACAGTAACAATGCAGGGAGCAGGACGACTGGCTGCTCTGTGGGTGAGACAGAGCCAGCGTGGCACACAATTCTGCCAGTCTGCAATCACTGCCACATGTCACTGTACATCGTGGTGTCCAGCACAGCCCTTACCTGCCATGCGCCCCCTCTGCTCTTGCCCGGTGCTCCCCGTGCCTGAGCTCTCTGTGTGACACCGGCGCTACCTGAAGCCCCGCTCCCCTGGAGACATTCACAAGGTAGAAGTCTCAATAGCGATGCCAGCGCGCATGCGCGTCCACTCCTGGTCCCTCCCCCCCCGCCCGCATTACTTACAAACACACCTGCCCTCAACCAACCCGTGCAGGAAAATGAAATATCCAGGGGGTGAGGCAGGTCTGGGATGGCGCTAACTTCAATCCTGCACTGCAGTTATACAGTGTCTTAATCACCACATCCTTCTCCTCAAACCTGTAAACCCTCCATGTCATACGTCTGGCAGTGAATTCCCCATTAGTTTCATAAAACCCCTTCCTTCATTTACAAGCACAGTATCCCCAAAAGTCACCCATTATTGCTAACCATCACGGTTTAGGGGAACTCCAATTTTGAGGTACTTTACATCAGGTCGTGTCCCCACTTTGATTCAGGTACCAACTGAACCAAATTTTTTTTCCAGGACCGGGGCTAAAGGTAACGCCTTCTACTATGGTGCCTGGTAAAAATAACGCGGCGCACCCTCACTACCCCATTTGTAACCCAAACCCCTATAATGTGCATTTCCAACAGCCCCTGTACTTAAATGGCCCCCGCAGCTTCCCCCTTTTTCTGTTGTCCTGTATTTATAAGAAGGTGGCTAACCGAACAGGGGACACTATAACACCCCTTTTTTCTATAACTCCCAGACAACACCTATATCTGCCCTTGTCGTTGGCCTCATCAATGAGGAAAAAATGATCAATACTTTCATGAGTATTAAGCGCGTATAACCTATTGTTAAAAAAACCAACCAACCAAAATGGACAACTTAGATGAGTAATAAGACTAATGTGGGATATGCGCCATACTCTTAAGGAAAAATTTCCAGCAGCAATTATCCATTAATGAAAGATGTCCATGGCTGCAACGTTCTTCATCACACAGATGTGCTCAGTCGGACCGTTCGGCACATTTATCATTCATTAGGTCTACGGCAATTTTGCTGCATTTGTCCCCATGTTTAAAGCTGCACAAAAAAAAAATTGTGCATTCTGTCAGGCATGCAGGGGCACTCAAATTCATGCAGAACGTGGAGCCAAATCCTGAATCTTGCGTCCTTGCACACTACCAGGCACACTTATCATGTGCGTTTGCAACTGTTTCTCATGAATTTGGTCCATGCTGTCTGCACGTTAACGGCAAAAAACTAATGACTCGTGCAAAAACGACCAAAACTGCAGACAAAATGTCAGTTTTTGATGCATTGCACTGTGACGGGTCACCTGCAATACAATATATAGCACCTGAATAAACTCTGTGTCTATAATTTCACCAGTTAACGCCCCGAAGGTGATATTAGCAGGAATCTATTTATATAGATAGATTATCACATATTTTGGGAAACCTTTGTTGTCTATAGAGGAGCACAGTGGCAATTTTCATCTCTTATTTCTCGTTTTGTAATATGACTTTTGGTAGGTACGTATTAAAAAACTGAAACTGGGGCAAAAACCAAAAGGGGCTGCATCCTTAAGGGTTGTCCAGGCATGAAGAATGTGTCACACACGGCTGGGGAGGCTTTAAAATAATCCAAGACTAAATACTATGTGAATAACCAGCACTGGCATGGGAAGGCTGGACTTCCTGAGCAGAAAAATGTTTTCTTCTGTCCCTCTTTCCCCCTGTCCAACAATTAATTATTATTTTTTTTTTTTTGGGGGGGGGGGTTACTTATGTATAATGTCCTACATGTATGTATTATGGGATGTCAAGGTTATGAGTTTATTAAATAGTTGCAAATATCTTAATAAATCTCCTTGCAAGCCAGTGAAAGCTAAAAGGGACCTACCACCACTAAACTACTTAATAGGTAGATCGGTGGTGGTGGATCAATTGTACGCGGGATAGCCCTTTTAAGGGTACTCCTCAACGTCCCCGCACTGGTTTGAAAAACTTTGATTGCCCCAATTTTAAAATTTTCCTTATGGCGGCTAACTGGGCCGTGAGTAGCCGCATCTGGAGGTTACACAGGCGTCTACTCCACGCCCCGGTAGCCTCCTTTTCTCCTCCTAACCAAAAATCTGCAGCGTGCAGCTAGAGAGCTGCGCGCCCTCGTTCCGGAACACATCTCTGTCTTCGCATGCGCATAACAGCAGTCCCGCGCCCGCCGCGGTGTCACTCTACGGAGCTCGGATCTGCACAGGCAAGGCCTCTGTTCTGCGCATGCGTCAGACAGCAGAGTGCCGGACGAGGCGCCGCAGCTCCTCGTAGCTGGCGCCGAAGATTTTTGGTAGGAGGAGAAAAGAGCTCCGGGGCGTGGAGTAGCCTCCTCGTGTAACCTCAGATTCGGCTACTCCGCCCCATAGCGCATAAGAACTTTTAAATTGGGGCAATAAAAGTTTTCAGATCACTTGCGGGGACGTGAGATTAGCCCTTAAAAGGGCTATCCTCACTTCCTATTGATCCACCTACCACCCGATCTACCTTTATAGGTAATTTGTGGTGGTAGTTTCCCTTTTTTTAAAGTGCTGTCTCCTGATTCCCAACAATTGATCCCTATGTAAATCGTCCCTGCAGGCTGCCACTAGGGAGCGCAAATTGAAGAATATCCGTTACAATAGCTTCCACTGAATGTGATAATACATTAGGGTCATTCCTGTGCGCAGGGTTCCTCCTAGTGTTGCTAGGCCAACAGGCGTTAATCATCAGGGAAGTGCGGGTTAATTGAACCACTGGTGCATCCAGTGGCACAGATTACAACAGCCTAAATGCAATAATAATGGCTGTGCTAGCCATAATACGAACGTTAGTTTAACCTGCAGTATGCATAGCCCAGGGAATTCACCATACAGTCTCAGGAGAACCAGAGACAAGCTGTGGGGAATGCTTGTGCATGTTGTGCCTGTCCCTTCTTTCATCTATCAGTGTCCCTCTGAGACTATCTTTTTTTAGCTCGGGTCCATGGACTTTATTTACTAAACTTGGTTTTGGGACTGTACTAAAGTAATACTGTTTGTTGAGTTGTGTGGTAGAGTATTAGACACCATTTCTCATTTCTTTAAGGAACCAACAGGGTGAAGAATTTTTTATTAAGGCGGTAAGGCTCCTTGGGTATACAAAATATGATTAGGCACCTCAATATTTCTACGTATAACTGGGGGTTCCTCAGTAACCTGAATATTAATATGGCATCTACCACCCTTAACTGGAATGAAAAAATTGGGTACAAATGAGAATTTAAATAATGATACTAAGTGCAATGAGTTAATGTCGCCCTAAAATACGGAATTCAGATCTACCGTCTAGTACTGATGGCGAACCTTTTAGAGCCGAGTGCCCAAACTTCAAACCAAGAGCCACTTATTTATTGCAAATGCCAGCACGCAATTTGATCAGTCAATTTATTTCTCCTCGTTCTTTATGACAACTTTCAATCGTTAGTCAGATTCTAAGACAACAACACAACAGCCGAAGAGAGGCTCAATTCGCCCATCATTGTAGGAAGATTCCGCTAGGCATATTCTTTAAGTCCTTCTGGTGAACTTATGCTGGTGATGGGGCCTGGGTGCCCACCGAGAGGGCTCAGAGTGCCACCTGGGGCACCAGTTGCCCTAAGGTTCGTCCACATTGGTCCAGTATAAATTGTTAACCCAGTCAGTCCCCCTCCCCGTCTAGTAAATTCAACTGTGGCCTTTGTCAACTTTGTTTGTGTTCACACCTGGCAGGTTCCAGTAGGTGGGGCTCCATCCACACTGTGTTTTTTCCAGTAAAGAGGAAGGGCTAGACAATAAATCAGGCTCTGAAGTAGAATCCGGTAGGGGAGGGAGAAGCGGGCTACAAAAAAAAATGGCAGTAAAGAATAAGAAAAGGGGAGGAAACACGAGAGAGAGCAGAGTGGAAGCGAAAGAAGGGGAAGGCAACGTAGAGGGAGGGCAGGGAGACAGATAAGGAGAGAAGAGCGGTACCATTGGGAACAAGCGGAAAAACCCGACTGGGGAGGAGGTGAAGACAGAAAAGTTAGCGAAAAAAAAGCGATAGGGGTGGGGGATCAGAGAGAGGAACGAGAGGAAAGCAAGTGGGGGTTTGTGAAAAGAAGGAATGCGGGAACGAAAAAGGGGGGAAAAAAGGCACGGGTAAAGAGACCAAGGGAGTGGGGGAAAAGAGCAAAGGGATACGGGGGGGCGAAAGGATAGGAGAACGGAAGCAGGAAAAACGCGTAAGGGAGAGAAATAGGGAGCAACGGAGCGGACGGGAAGACCAAAGAAAAGGCGTAAGAGGGAAGTCCTCCTCCACCAGCATGTACTCAGATGGGAAATTAAGTTTATATTGCTTTTGGTAACCAATGCAACGTTGAATGCCCCTTAGTTAGGTGACATCACTCGGTCCTGTCATTTCCTCCGTCCGTATATCACTTCAACAAACAGACCCTCAGCTAGTTTACTCACTGCCCATAGTCAGGCCTTTGTCGAATAAATGGCTGCCCCACTCATTCTCAGTCCTAGTGTCTGACTGCCTTTGTCTTAGTGGTTAGTATTACAGCCTTGCAGTCAGCGCTGGGGACCTGGTTCATGTTCCAGGGTCAAATCTGCAATGATTTTGTAATGTTACTCCGTGTTTATGTTTGGTTTCCCTCCGGGTCCTTGTTTCCTCACAAGAATCTAAAATATACTGGCAGGGTTGATTAGATTGATGAGCCCCATTGGGGACAGGGACTGATTTGCACTCTGTGCCCTCTTGGCTCCACCTGATAATAATTTATGCATACTCTCTTGAAATAGCTCTGCCTCACTGTGCTAAGAGAGCCTGTGGGCATCACCAGCTCTACCACTGCTAATTCTCTCCCTATGTTGTGATATGCATTATACCGATATACACCCGCTATGATCACCTGCTAAAACAGCAGTGGTAGAGCCCGTTATGGTTCACCTCGCTCATGCACAGTTTATTCATGGCATAAATTAGGCAGGCATAAATTACCTAGACCGTTGTAGCCTCAGGCTCATTTGACACAGTTTTTAAAAAGCATTATTTCTAACAAATCTGGCAACTTCTAAAGATCAAAGATAGGTTCTGGCGACGGACTTGGAAGTGAATTGTAATCAGTTACCATCAGATTAATTCTTATGGTAGATGTCCTTAAGATCTCATTGGAAAATGATGGAGATAATGGTGGTATTGGAGATTTATGATTTCCTTAGAATTTATAATATTCTATGTCTGAGAACATAATGAAAAAAGTCATGCCAGACTCAACACAATGGACACACACAGCTTTCAACCCTATTCGTTATGTGTCACATTACAATAGTCATAGGTTTTGAGGCAGTGATTGGGCGAACCTATGGCACTGGTGCCAGAGGTGCACTCAGAGCCTTCTGTGCCACTCCGGCCATCAGCCCAGGACAGAGTTCACCAAAAGGACCAATCCACCAAATCTTCCTGCAATCCCGAGGCAATTTATAGAATGCGCTTTTCTTCAGTGGCTATTTTTACAGCAACCCTTTCCATGACTGTTTGGAACTGCTTGAAAAGTGGAGAAGGTGTTGAAAGAAGTGCATTTATCTTTGGAGGTGTCCCAGTCTGGACCCACATTCTTTCGAAACAGAGAGACCCACTGAAGAGAAGCTACAATGAATATCTGAATTTGCCCACCCTTGTTTCAACTAACTGTATTGGTTGCCTCATGCGGCCTGATAACATTAAAGAAGTGGAAGAACAGGTACTATAAGTTATTGCTTAAAATTGCACTCAGTAATAGTTGTGTTTTTGGTGTGGTTTGGGCACTCATCTTAAAGGTTCGCCATCACTGTTTAGAGGATGGAAGGTGGCGCTTTGAAATGCAGTTTATGCCCAGAGGGAGGGAGCTCAACGAACCCAGCATTTAGACCACAAGGCATTGCGTTTAAAAACCAAAATTCCTCACACAACTTGTTGAACATAGGCTCAAGATAGAAGGAGAACCATAAGATCACACCTACTGGTAAAAATACATCATCCTGCACCTCAAGTTCCATTAATACAACCTTATTGTTCGAAGCCCCCTCTCAAATGCGGTCTGTGCAACAGATGACTCTGGGGCAATCCTCGTATTCCTGGAATTTAAAAAATCACCACCTCTGTTACAGCCTCTCCCCCAAGAGCATACACTTGCATCTTCAGAGTTCCTACTTAACTTAATTTTACTCTGTACGCCCCCGCTGCGCGTTTTTCCTTCAGGTATCCCTTCCTCCTGGCATTTACTCACCCCGTCCCTTCCCCGGAGATTCACCTCCTTCTGAATCGTAAATAGATGGACAACCAGATCACTGATACTAACCGTGGATGTCCTCTCCCGGCTCCAGCGGCAATCTCCTGGGGTCCCGGTTGCAACCACGTCCCCCACCGTCCAATGCGCGAGTGGGGACCATGACTGTCTAACTGTGGGGGGCTCTGTGACTAGGCTTTGGGGGGGCACTATGACTTGGCTACTTTGAGGGGTACTATGACTATTTGCCTCACTAATGGGCCCCCCAACTCTGTGATTATTGGCTACCACCGTGGTGGACGTCGCTACGTTAGCTACTATGGGCTTTTTGACTATATCTGCTACATGGGTGCCCTGTTTCGATATTGCTATGGCGGGCACGGTACTACTTGGTATTGGGGGTTCGTACAAAACACTGAATTGGGGGAGGGGGTATTTGCCCTTGGGCCCAGAAAACACTAGATATGCTCCTTGCCAAAAGACCCACATTCTACGACATGACTTTTCTGCACCAATTGTAAATGTTACCAAAAAATGGAAAAATCCCACTGCCTGTGATTGCCTGCCAGAGCTTTTAATATAAACCCGTATTTTTTGGACATAAGCGTACAAAAAATCCTTTGCATTTCTCAGAAATCAAAGTGCTCCTTATTGTCCGGGCACTATATGATGAACCTTCTTACAACACAGCTTGCCTTGAACTGTGGCACGGAGGTCTGCCACCTGCTTTCATTCATCCTCTATAACTCATGTCGCCTTATAGTCCCGTGCGCCTTTATTGAACCTAGACATTTTATAGCAGGCATTTATTGATGGTGCCCTTCTAACTCCGTGCGCGTTATAGTCCGAAAAATACTGTATCTTTGTATTTCTCCTCATCAGAACACACTGCAAGAGTCTGACGGTCATGGTAAAACTGATAAATATTTTACACATTAGTATTAGTTTCGGTTAAACTTTTCATTTATTTTTTCATCTCTTTCAAATCCCCTTTTTACTTTAATACATTAGTCTTCCAAAATAGTAATGAGGCATTGGTTAGTATTTCATCTCCCTAATACTTAAAAAATTATTTAGTATCCAACAACTTTTATGCACTAATATGCAGATAAAAATTTGAAAGGTATTTTGAGCAGAAATAGAAGCTCGCAACCCACTTCAAGGGTCCTCATTCTTTTGCGAGTCACCACACTACACTACAATAAAGGAAACTGAACAAACTAGACCTGATTTATAAAACTCGTACCATAAATAAAACTTAACGATCTTTATTGGTTGCATGGGCAACTAGAAATAATATTGACTTTCGACAGCTTGATAAATCTGTTCCATTGTGGTGGTGTGAGCCATCCTGGAATGCACGGGTGGTGTACGGGAGGTAGAGAGGAACTGAACTACAAACAGCGTCAGACAAAGAATATTATGTCCTCCCCGACCCTAAACTCAGCAGATCTAGGTCGGTACAGGGTAAACAAATTTGCGTAAACAGGATTTAGTGACAGGTTTGTAATAATATCTGTGACATAATGTATTTTTGTTAATAACATGAATTAGAGAATGTGTTTTTTGTTTCCCTGATACATTCAAGAATCCGTGTTTGTCCTCATGGGAATACCCCTTTAAGAAGTCACTGCACAATCATGAGCCATTTTCTAATTATAATATCTACGGCCCCCTTATATGTCATCATAGGACAACAATTACAAGTAAATGTATTTTTAATTCATCTAAATATCTATCTTCTCACACCAAATCATTTTCTCATAGCTTAGGACAATCCAGTCATGAACATTAAAAATAAGTAGAAATTAATTAGACATCTCTAATGATGTCAACAATTAAAAAAGAAATAAAAATCGGGCCTCCTTCGCATCATAGACCTTCATTTCCTCCCTCGTTGCCAGAACATCCAGTCATGACGTGAGGAATGAATGACCATATTTTTTTTTTAAAAAGATTAATACCAATCTAAAAGTGTCCATTATCTAAAAAAAAAACTCCGGCCTCCTTCCCCCTTTATAGCCGGCCATCTCACACCCCTTTTCCCCAATCTATGACAGCATTGTCATGGACTTGAGGAAATCAACCGTATATATTTTTTCATGTACTATATACAGAGTACAATCTATTCTATAGTACCATAAGATGTTACTATTATAGACATTTGCTAGCGTTAAAAAAAAAAAAAAATCCGGGCCTCCTCTTCTCCCCTTCATAGCCGGGGGTCCCGCTCTCCCTATTATTCTCACTCACCCATAACAGCACCTAGGAGCTGGGCTCTCATGGTGCGAGGAACATGTAGTTACCGTGTAAAAAATATAAAGAGTCCTCACACATGTCTATAATAAGATTTAGCGCTTAGGTCTTACGCGCTGCCACTTACATCTGTGGGGGATTGTGCCGTCCCTCTGGAGTCTTCCCCATGTCTTCTGTCTAGATGCCGCAGTCTGATGGATACTGAAGACTTCTGTTTGCGCATCAAGCAGAGATCCTCTCTTCAGGCTCTTCATTTGCCTCTCTTCTGCCAGGGCTCTGGGGTGAGGGCACTAGCTCGCTTGATGACTGTAGAGCTTGGTTGTCCCTTCCCTAAAAGGTTTTCGAGTTGACAAACGAAAAACCCTTTAAATAGGCCTGTCCCTCACGGACAAACGGGCTCCAATGCCTCTGCTCTTCCATTTTGTCAAGGTTAAGTAATGGTTTGATTGTCAGCTGTGCTGGCTGACAAGGCCTTAGTGTTGGCTACAGAGACAAAAAAGACAATTATCCCTGTTATTACAGTCATAAATTAAAAATGGAATAAAAATAATGGGATAAATTACACGAAACTAAGAAATACACCTTTTACCCACTACCTAACCAAAAATGGGTGAACATGCAGCTCACCAGGTACAGAGGTTAACCTGTACATTTTTTAGATGTGTCCTGTGTGAATACCAACCCTAGGAGAAACGTCTATCTCAGCTGTAATATTGGTGATGCATAATGCTTTATGTTCAATTTCTGGAGACAGCATAACATATAGTATTGCACAATTTGTATAGATTTTACTACTACAGGGTGTGTGAGGGAGGGCGATCCTCTGAGTAAGGCTTCCCCACCTAGGACCAACATGAAATACACGGAAATACAAAAGTGGTGGAAAAATGTTTTTCTGATAGTTCCGATTGACTCCACGGCGTTTGGCTGGATCGTTCAGGAGGAGCTAGATATGAGAAGAGATCAATAATATTATTTTGCGTGAGAACTGTTATAACTAAAGCTCTATGACTGATGTAAACGATAAAGCTCCACATTTTCACGTTGTGTCACAGTCCATGTTGTCTACATGCACATATTTTCTTTATTTTCCGTTATATGATTATTATCTGAAGTGAATGCATTCCATAACAAAAGAGGAGACACATACTTTGTGTGCATTCCCACCACTTCATGTACAATCACTAGAACATAAGTGCTTTTAGTTGTAAGCTTAGGTAGAGTGTCCTAGATACTGACGCTGTAAATGACCCCTTGCCCCTTAGGCGCCCGGATTTGCTGCTCCTCATCCAAAGAGAAGATGGGATGGGTTATCTAAGATGATTACTGGTAAACCATTTCATGATGATGACTCCAATGAATACCTCAGCTCCGGCCGGCGTATACTTCTCCTCGCCAGCTACCTGACAGAATATGGAAGCCAAAACACTTTTATCATCTTTTTTAGCCTAAAAACAATTTGGATCAATTCATTATAATGACACAGTCTTGGTAAGCTGGACGGGGACTGTGATTATGTTCTGTCCATTACCTCTCACTACTCAGAGAGCCGATATATATCCCCCTGATTCCCAGTTATTCGGTGGCTGGCGGTTCTCGTGCATGTGCGAACGTCGGATCGTTATACATTCGGTGAGTCTTTATGCGTGCCCTAGTTTCAGCCAACCAAGATGTTCTCGGGCTTGGGTCTCGGCATCGGTGAATGAACGCCCTTTGGTGGAGATCATTGCGAATAGACCCCACACGCAGCGCTCCGCGGCCAGAGAATCTGTACTAGATCAGAGATAAGAAATGAGTGAAACATCCTGATGATCACGGAGAATTTCCATATTTGTTAATGGTAAATTCAGTTATTATCAGTCAAAATATTCGATAATAAGCTATTTTTTGGACATGAAGTAGATTTTTTCATTTCAGAAAGAGTACACTTGATCTAAATTATCCATTTGACATCAAATTATGTCTAAACGAATGACAAGAAATCAAGATATCTTTGTCCTTTTAAGAATAATTTTGATGGTACAAAGGTATAATTCTAATAACCCCAAGTACAAGTTTTACAAATAAAATACAAATAATAACTAGTAGGATCATAACTTCCATCTCTACTATCTTCTAAACTCTATTGTTCTTCACTACATAGGAAAATTCATCTTGTTCTCATCCTCAACCCGTCACCTTGTGCATGGAGAGTGTAAACGCCCTTCACTTGCAAGAATTGGTCAAAGTCCCCGCAGGCCTATGTATCCCTCCCAAGTAGTAAAAGATCCTGTAATAATAAAAGAGATTATAGGAAGTTTTTAAAGGTAACCACATTTATCTCAATATATCTATCTAATATATCTATATATATATATATATATATTCTATATCTTATGGAGTTTGCTGGCCTATTCTTTTATTTTATAAGTTAGTTATCTTTTCTTGGGTGGGCTCCTGTGGGGGTGTTATGGGGGTTGGGGGGTGTCTTGCCTTATTTCCTTGCTTGGGTGCCTTGTGTCTTTGTTGGGCTGCTGTCTTTTCTTTCTCTCTTCTGTGGGCTGGGCTGCTTTTGTGCTTATTTTTGGGTTGTCTTTTTCTTTGGTTGGTTGTTTGCGTGTGTCTATATGTGCGTGACTTTGTGTGTACTGCTTGTCAGTGTTCTGTTTTTTTTGTGGTTCCTTTTTAATGACATTGAATAATTGTACTATGGACACTAGTTTGTCTCTAAAGGGAGATATTTTAATATTTGGATTTTGGCAATTATACCTTGTCTGAAATGCAAAGTCCTGCGTGGACAAGGAAGGGGGGCTTCCAGATGCCACTGTAAGAGACTCGGCGCTGTAGCTCACCTCCCTTCAGCCTCATCGCATTCATCCACAGGCTCTTTGCTGATGATCTTAACAGCAAATAGAGTCGGTGCAGATCAATTGTTTTCTGCCAGCAACTACTTTCCGTACTTCCCTGGCCCGCAGCACATGATGGTGGTAATCTCTCTGCCTGATGGCGTTAGAGATTTTAGTGCGTCTAAGCCGGGAGCCCGCCGAACACCCGCTGGACCTCCTAATGGTGAAAAAATAAGGAGATTGAAATAATTGCAGAATTTATAGACATTATTTTTGCTTCCATTTAAAATCTTATTTTTTTAACGCATTAATATAGGGCTTAGAGGAATTAATTTTTCACTTCCTCCCATCCATAATATCTACTTTGAGAGATGATAAACTGAACACAGTTCGTATAGACTCCCCATACACTTTCCCCGACTTCAATATAAAGTCCAAGGGATATTGGTGCACATTTACTTAGGGAGTATACCCGGTCCAGTCCGTGATCCCGGGCGCGTTGTCCTATTTCGGTTCTGGCCGAAGTCACTAAGGTCGTGCGCCCAATTCCAGTAGGTGTCTGCCTGTGCCGATGTCCCCGGATTTACCTTCTTCTTCCGTGCATGAGAGTGCTTGACTTGCGACACAAATTGTATTTTACATTCCGAGGTTTTTGTTAATTCTTCGGTTGTCCAATGCATGACAGCTGGGCGCCGATGCACCACAATCCGATCGCTGACCAAACCCGGGGCATTTGGCGGGCTTGCCCAATCTCGTGCTCTGTCAGCTTAATAAGATAAGGAGAAGAACGGTCCATGAGCCCCCACTGAACCCCCTTCGGATAGGGCCTCACTTTTGCTTTTGTGGAACACCCCTTTAAATACACTGTACGGGATATGCTGAAGCTCCAACAACTTGTAATCTTTGGTTATTTTGAATTTTTTTAATAATATGTGCCATAATAAAGTCTATAATAATATAATAAAAGGTCTGACTGGCGAGATTTGGCTATCCTGTAGTCTCTCATCCCAAAGACTATGGTAAATATTCCCGCTTCTGCCCACCTCTGTCCATGTCAATGTTTGTGGGGGGAGAATGCCTTAAACCGCCACATATTCCTGCACCTAAGGATTCATAGCTGATGCCCTATATACACTAAATAATTCCTGAACACAGACCCCTGTACACTCTGGCGGCTTTTACTTACTATGCCTTCTTTGCATGGAACAGCGGCGAGTCCTAACCCACCCTCCTTAGTAGATCACCTCTTAGTCCTGAAGTCCCTTATTGTGTCCGAAGGGGGTGTGTATAATAAAAAGTTTATAAAATAAACCATTTTTTCAATATACTTTAATGTATCCAGTTCCTCCCATTTTTCTAGATCTCTGCTTGCGTCCTTCTATAGGAAGCTTCATTGTTTATTCCGGTGGGCAAATCTGACCATGGTCACAAAGGTGCACTGCTCATTATAACCCACAGCTCTGATTCTCTCTCATACTAATGGCAAGGTGCACCTGTGTGACCATGGTCAGAATTCTGTCCACTGAAGTTTACATAGATCTTTCTATAGAATGACAGCAAGCAGAGATCTAGAAACCATGAAACTTGATACAGAAAGTATATTGGATACTTGTATAACTTTATCAATGCAATTTTACAAACAATAATTAATTTGCTGAAATGGAAAATTCCCCTTTAAAGAACCTGTCCCCCCAAAAGAACCCCCCAAATATGCCCCCCATAATCCTCTCCCCACCCCTTTCTTTATATGCCATTTTTTTTAACTTTCTGTTGGGAATTGGTTGTAACAGATCTGATCTCTTACAATACGAGGATCCGACCTCAAGGACCCCTGCGCTGTAAGTAAGGCTATTCCTGCGGGGGCCCGGCCAACACTCCCCCACTACACCTATCGAGCGGAAACCTGTAAGAGTAAGCCGTCAGCAGCGCAATATTGCACCAATGCTGCTGGCTCTCCTCAATGTGGGCGCGCTGCACTTACATACATTTTAGAATACAACATAAATTATTAAAATTGGCATATATAGAAAGGGCGTTGAGGTTTATTCGCGACATATTTAGTGGGGGTATTTTTTGGAATTTATTAAGACTGGTGTTTGCACGCCAAAGAGGACCTGTCACCCTCAAAAATACCCCCGCTAAATATGCCGCCGATAAACCTCTCACCAGCCCCTTTCTATATATGCCAATTTTTAAAAAATTTATGTTGTATTCTATAAATGTTAATGTCAGTGCAGCACGGCCACATTGCGAAGAGCCGGCAGCGATTGTGCAATATATGCGCTGCTGCCGGCTACTCTTACAGGTCTCCGCTGATAGGGGTGTAGTGGGGGAGTGTTGGCCGGCCCCCTCATGAATAAGGGCGACTTCCAGCGCAAGGGTCCTTGAGGTCGGATCCTCTTATTTGGTAAGAGATCAGATCTGTTACAACCAACTTCCCCAACAGAAAGTAGTACTGGGCACTACTAGAGCATATGATATATTGTATAGCCCACGGTCAAATAGTACTTTAGTTATAAACGCATAAGCCCAGATTTATTAATCTGTTCGCGCCAGTATTCTGGCGGTCTTTGCACATAAATACAAATGCAAACTCCTTGCACATGTATTTTTGATGCTTGTGCGCCAGTATTGTGTTGCGCCTGCACTGTGTCCTCCACGACACAATACTGTGCATCTAAAGGGGCGTTCTGGTGTGCATTTGCACCGTGCACCACATTTATATCTGAAAGTTTGACATAATTGTGGCACACATCCGTTAAACTGAGTGCACCAGAAAAATCTGGTGCACTCAGTTTATGCGCTATCGTCGCACGCAGGGAGCGACAGATGTGCCGTTTTCACTATTGATAAATGTGGCCCACAGTCACCAATTGCTGAAAGCATATGTTGACCTAAGAAAGGGGCGCACAGAACTTACTTATCTAAGTAGCCAAAAACAATGGGGCTCATTTACTACCGGTTTCCCGAATATTTCCGTTTTTCGCCAAATTGCCCCGGGGTTTTGGCTCACGCGAACAGATTGTGGCACATCGGCGCCGGCTTTCATGCGACAGAAATCGGGGGGCTTAGCCATTGGACAACCCGACAGATTCGGAAAAACCTCGGAATTTAAAATACAATTTGTGTCGCAAGATCAAGCACTCACATGAACTGGGAAGAAGAAGGTGAACTCCGGCGGACCTCGGCGCAGCAGAGACACCTACTGGATATTGGGCGCACGACCTTAGTGAATCTCGGCATCGGACAACGCGCCACGGGATCGCGACTGGACCGGGTAAGTAAATGTGCCCCAATATATCCCTTGGACTTTTATATTGTATGGGGAAATGTTATGGGGAGTCTATACGAACTGATGTTCAGTTTATCAATCTTCATCAAAGTAGATATTATGGTTGGGAGTGAATACATTAATTCCTCTAAGCCCCATATTAATGGTAAAAATAAGATTTTAAATGGAAGCTAAAATAATGTATAGTAAATTCTGCAATTATTTCAATCTCCCTTATTTTTTCACCATTAGGAGGGTCCAGCGGTGTCCGGGCTCCCGGCTCTAGACGCACTAAAATCTCTAAATCCATCAGGCAGAATTTATTAAGACTGGTGTTTGCACGCCAAAGAGGACCTGTCACCCTCAAAAATACCCCCGCTAAATATGCCGCCGATAAACCTCTCACCAGCCCCTTTCTATATATGCCAATTTTTAAAAAATTTATGTTGTATTCTATAAATGTTAATGTCAGTGCAGCACGGCCACATTGCGAAGAGCCGGCAGCGATTGTGCAATATATGCGCTGCTGCCGGCTACTCTTACAGGTCTCCGCTGATAGGGGTGTAGTGGGGGAGTGTTGGCCGGCCCCCTCATGAATAAGGGCGACTTCCAGCGCAAGGGTCCTTGAGGTCGGATCCTCTTATTTGGTAAGAGATCAGATCTGTTACAACCAACTTCCCCAACAGAAAGTAGTACTGGGCACTACTAGAGCATATGATATATTGTATAGCCCACGGTCAAATAGTACTTTAGTTATAAACGCATAAGCCCAGATTTATTAATCTGTTCGCGCCAGTATTCTGGCGGTCTTTGCACATAAATACAAATGCAAACTCCTTGCACATGTATTTTTGATGCTTGTGCGCCAGTATTGTGTTGCGCCTGCACTGTGTCCTCCACGACACAATACTGTGCATCTAAAGGGGCGTTCTGGTGTGCATTTGCACCGTGCACCACATTTATATCTGAAAGTTTGACATAATTGTGGCACACATCCGTTAAACTGAGTGCACCAGAAAAATCTGGTGCACTCAGTTTATGCGCTATCGTCGCACGCAGGGAGCGACAGATGTGCCGTTTTCACTATTGATAAATGTGGCCCACAGTCACCAATTGCTGAAAGCATATGTTGACCTAAGAAAGGGGCGCACAGAACTTACTTATCTAAGTAGCCAAAAACAATGGGGCTCATTTACTACCGGTTTCCCGAATATTTCCGTTTTTCGCCAAATTGCCCCGGGGTTTTGGCTCACGCGAACAGATTGTGGCACATCGGCGCCGGCTTTCATGCGACAGAAATCGGGGGGCTTAGCCATTGGACAACCCGACAGATTCGGAAAAACCTCGGAATTTAAAATACAATTTGTGTCGCAAGATCAAGCACTCACATGAACTGGGAAGAAGAAGGTGAACTCCGGCGGACCTCGGCGCAGCAGAGACACCTACTGGATATTGGGCGCACGACCTTAGTGAATCTCGGCATCGGACAACGCGCCACGGGATCGCGACTGGACCGGGTAAGTAAATGTGCCCCAATATATCCCTTGGACTTTTATATTGTATGGGGAAATGTTATGGGGAGTCTATACGAACTGATGTTCAGTTTATCAATCTTCATCAAAGTAGATATTATGGTTGGGAGTGAATACATTAATTCCTCTAAGCCCCATATTAATGGTAAAAATAAGATTTTAAATGGAAGCTAAAATAATGTATAGTAAATTCTGCAATTATTTCAATCTCCCTTATTTTTTCACCATTAGGAGGGTCCAGCGGTGTCCGGGCTCCCGGCTCTAGACGCACTAAAATCTCTAAATCCATCAGGCACATTTAGATACCATCCATCTCTCTTTGATGAGAGCAACTCCGGCGCCCGGGACATCATTTTACAGGTCAGTATCAGACACCTACCTGAAGCTACATTACCTACACAGCTTATGTCTATGTGTACATGAATGTGTGGGAATCACACAAAGTATGTGTCTGCTCCTTTTGTTATGGAATCATTCACTTCAATACATGAATCATATAACTCAAGTTTCCGACCTTGTTAAAAAAACAGTGAACTGCAAAGTATGAATCCTGTATCCCATGGGGTAGAGAAGAAAAATGCATGGCCGTTAAAATAAGTTACTTTAGTAGTAAATTATACAATGGGGAACTATTGATGAGGGTAACCAACAGTCAGACCGGTAGAAAATAGGTTGCCAGTCACATATGGTTGGAATAATAATACTCTTTCTTACTGTCTGCCATTACCTGCTGTCACTTGAGTTTTGCAATAAAGCATTGCAGAGGACTTTAAATGGAAAATTGGTGATCTAATTTCTCTCTCAAATCCATCAGTTGTAAACTGTGTTCCTGGCATTTGTGGGGATCTTAACATAATAACAGAACGTGGCACAACACAAATCCAACATTAATGTTAGAATTCAGATTCAGTTTTTCTAGGATAAATGAGAAATACTGTATTGTAAAAGTAAAAAAACATTTATCAGCGCTTCTCGGTGCACAAAGTGTATGACAAAGCGCCCGCTCACACCCGCTATGGCGGATAACATCATTGAGCTTGCTATTGAGCTCGCTGTGCTGTTACACTGGCAGGCGCTGTTTTTACGAGGCACTCTTCCCCCTTCGTGCCCAATTCATACTCACATGGCATAGAGGTGGCGTAGTTGGCAAAAAAAAACACAATTTCTTGCTTTGGGACGGGAAAATTGGTGATTATTTTTCAGTGCTTTCTACAAAGTTTTGGAGTAGAAGCATTGTAATTCTTTCCCATTCGCATAATTGTGCAATATATTTCCTTTTTATCAATAATCCTGATTGATAGTTGTCAAACACATAATGATGCCTTGTCCCCTATAGAAGTAGTAAATGGGCTATATTAACCTCATTACAGTAGATTACAGATAGGTAAGGTTGTCTCTATAAAGGTTGTCACCAAGCCTATTGGGACCCAAAGTCTCTTGGATATTTGCTTCCGCTAGTACCCTCAAAAGTCCGGCAGATATGATCACCACCATCAGATAAATAGTTTCTGTGCATCCCTTTCACTGCTGGTGGTATTGTTACTCGGTGAGTCTCATTGAACAACTTTTTTGGAAGTCCATTTCAGACTCTAACACTTACATACTCCTCTCCAGTCCCAAAATTTTTCCAGTACTCCTTTACATGTACTACTCTGTCATTTGTGTGTGTGGCATTGTAGAACATTATTCCCTGCTTATGGGAGACTCAAACTGGCTTACCAGTCATGTGGTCAAGGAGTTTGGGAATTGTTCCTGTAAGAATGAAAGAATTAGTCCTTATCATTATAGAAGAGTAGATGATCCTTTTTTCCTTCACTGAGGTGGCTTTCCTTGGACACATACTGGGGATCTCGTTACTAGATTGTGTTTCCAAGACAAGCAATTTGCGCAGCAAGGGACAATGATTGAGAGACAGGTTGGAATTTATATCTGTGAATGCTGTATTTTGGAATAAGACGATAGAGAATGCTGTATTTTACTATCGGTATATTTCGGAATCTTGTCTGCATTGTAATACCCCTTTAAAGGTCCTGAAATGTCCTCAGGAAGAGTACATGTAGCACTGGAACAGTTCTATAGTAAGGATGGACATAGTGTGGGCAAGACCTCTATGCTATATAGGTTGGGATCGCAATGGAAGAAACGTGCTGGGGGAAGGGGCAATTTAATAATCAACTTTTTGCACACCGCCCGCTGCTGTTACTAGAGACCAGAACTGATAGTAAATCTCCTCATTGTATGTATATGTTTAGCTATGTCATGTATCTGCCTCTAAAATTGGAATACCCTCATGGGTGCCTCATAGCAATGTTAGAGCCACCGCCTGACCAACCTTCCTTTAGGTATTTTGGCACCGAACTGAACCCAATGTAATTTAGATGTGTTCTTTCTATACCCTTTATCCAACATTCTACACAATAATCCAATGTATGGACTGACTAGTTATTATATAAGGGTAAAACATGACCTCACGTTAGTTTGGTTTGTCAGGCACTGAATTTCTTTGATATTCTCTTGGCCTCAGAAAACAAACTTTCATCTTTAAAAAACACATTACATAGAGATTTGGTTATCTGTGGGAATAACAAGCAGAACTGTAAACTGAGCTCCCATCATATTGGTTCTAAGATGAACCGTAGCACATATACTGACATATCATTGGTCAGTTTACTGGGCACATGACCAGTAACTGTGCAATGCGGCAAGTTGTCAGTTGACTGTTGAGACTGGCGATGGAGAAGGAGACATTGTCTGCTGGACCAGCGAGAGCGCTAAATGGGAGAAAGACGACTTATTGTCATTCGGATCTCTTTCGGTACTCATCGTGATGAGAGGACTCTAGCAAGAGCACGGAGAGAGAGGAGAAAACATCCGCTCAGCAGAGTCACCAAAACCACTGAATGATCCAAAGTATGTGCCACATGTGGAGAAAGGAAGGATTCTTCATATCCTAGATCATCGGCTGATGAGAAGAGACTTCAATCAGAGCAAGGAGGAAGGAGAAGAATTACATCGAGCTCAGGAAGTCCACCTCTCCACAACCCATGGAGAAACCTATGAAGAAGATGCAAGCCAAGAAGAGACACTGGATTCTGCGAGTGGAAGGAACTAAACACAGCCAAGATCCGAAGCAGAAAGAAAGAGACAAGAAAAGAAAAACAGGGGCTCAGTAGATCCATCTATTATTTATACACAGGGACATTTGTCACAATACTCTAAACATGTTTTGTAATGGGTTGTTAATATTTAATTGTTTATAGAATAGAAAATGACACAATCTTTTATGCACATTAATAAAATTCTGTTCAATACATTTTATTATTATTATCATGTACAGTTGACCCTACATGCATTGTAGACTGGTACACCCCATAGATGACTTATATAGAAAACTAATGCATGGACTATACATTCTAACTATACGATAGGGTAACTGTTCATTAAGAAAAGACTTCACATGGTGTTGTGTAATATGATACGTCATGTGTCCCTAGCATAACTACCAACTGGGTGGGGAACATCTGTAATGTATTTGTATGGGACATCCATGGGCAACTAAATAGTAGTAATGGTGAAAACAAACTATTTAAAACTATTTATTGAGATTTCAGGAATATCTGAGGGCAGAACTGCTCTAGGATCAGAGATCATTCATTTCCAAAAATCGTTTTCAAAATCAATGCTGAGCACACGATTGGTTGCCATGTGTACACAACAGTTAGACACTACTGATTGATATCCTCGGGGTTTATTGGTACATTGATTCCTGTTTTCTGTTTATGATTGTGTTGTAAATAAAGTGAATGTAACAAACAGTAATCATAAACACAAGAGAGTATGGGGATGTGGTAAACTGAAGCTTGGGGTCACATGACATGTAAGAGAGTACATGACTATTTCAAATGTGTTCCATCATTCATCATGTTTGATTTATTTCTCAGGGATGAACATGGGCGGCACAAATTTATTCTACATTGCAGCGACACTACCTTGATAATAAATGTTGTGAAATCATTCATTTGTGTAAATTAGAAATGTGTTTGATATCCTAATACAATGTATCACTAATAGAAGTCGGGATCTCTCTTTAAGCTGAATATGTTTTTAATGACAAAGCACAAGTAAATTATACAAGTCACATGTATATTGTAAATACCCACAGCTTCATGTATATGTTTTTTTATTCTGTTCTGCAAGGTCTTGAAACGTCTGTTTATAAATTAAAGAAAAATCTTTACCTGATTCATTTTATTTCCTGTAGCTCATAAATATGGTTCGCAGCAGAATCCCCTTTATACACCCCATCCCCCACAGGCCAAATACATTAGGGGAATTTATTAAGACTGGTGTTTTTGCACGCCAAAGAGGACCTGTCACCCCAAAATACCCCCACTAAATATGTCGCGATAAACCTCAACGACCCTTTCTATATATGCCAATTTTAATAATTTATGTTGTATTCTAAAATGTTATGTAGTGCAGCGCGCCACATTGGGAGAGCCGCAGCGATTGGTGCAATATTGCGCTGCTGCCGGCTACTCTTACAGGTTTCCGCTGATAGGTGTAGTGGGGGAGTGTTGCCGGCCCCCGCATGAATAGGCCTACTTCAGCCGTCACGGGTCCTTGAGGTCGGATCCTCTTATTTGTAAGAGATCAGATCTGTTACAACCACTGTCCCCAACAGAAAGTTAAAAAAAGATGGCGGGAGTGATAAATTGCATAAAGGGGTGGGAGAGGATTATGGGGGGCATATTTGGGATTGGTTCTTTTTGGGGGGTGACAGTTTCCTTTAAAGAGGGAATTTTCCCATTTCAGCAGAATTAATTATTGGTTGTAAAATTGATTGAAACGTTATACAAGCTTATCCAATATACTTTCTGTATCAATTTCATAGGTTTTCTAGATCTCTGCTTGCTGTCATGCTATAGAACGCTTCTGATGTAAACTTCAGTGGACAGAATTCTGACCATGTCACACAGGTGTCACCTTGCATTAGTACTGAAGAGTTAATCAGAGCTGTGGGTTATAATGAGCAGTGCACCTTTGTGACCAGGTCAGATTTCTCCACACGGAAATAAACAATGAAGTCTTCCTATAGAAGGACGGGCAGTCAGAGTATCTAGAAAAATGGGAGGAATGTGATACATTAAACGTATATTGAAAACATGGTATTATAAACTTTTTATTAACACACCCCCTTTCGGACACAATTCCATAGGGACTTCAGGACTACAGAGGTATCTACTAAGAGCGGTGGTTCAGACTCGCTCTGTTCTCATTGGCAAAGAAGGCTAGTAGTAAAAGCATCCCCAGATGTACAGGGGTCTGTGTTCAGGATATTTAGTTGTATTAGGGCATCCAGCTATGAATCCTTATGGTGCAGGAACTATTGTGCGTTTTAAGGCATTTCTCCCCACAGACACATGACATGGACAGAGGTGGGTCAGAAGCTTGGCATCATTTACCATAGTCTTTGGGATGAGTAGCAAAATCTCAAAAGGTGGCGGGGGGAGGATATGCGAAGTGACAAGAATAGGTGGGGCCGAATCCCAGGTCAGACCTTTTTTATTATTAATTTATTATAACTTTATTTATGGCACAATATTATTAAAAAAATTCAAATAACCAAGATACAAGTTGTGGAGGCTTCAGCATATCCCGTATCAGTGTATTTAAAGGGGTGTTTCCAGCACAACAGCAAAGTAGGCCCTAGATCCGAGGGGGTTCAGTGGGGGCTCATGGACCGTTTTCTTCTCCTTAATCTTTTATAGCTGAGACAGAGATTGGCAAGCCCTGCCAAATGCCCTCGGGTTGGCTCATCCGAAATCGGATTGTGGTGCATCGGCGCCCATCTTCATCGCATTGGACAACCCCGCAGATATTAACAAAAACCTCGGAATTATAAATACAATTTGTGTCGCAAGTCAAGCACTCTCATGCACGGAAAAGAAGGTAAATCCTGTTCGGATCACTCGTGCACGCAGACACCTACTGGATATTGGGCGCACGTACTAGTGAATCCGGCAGAACCCGAATAGACAACGCGCCGCGGGATCACGGACTGGACCGGTATACCTAATAAATTGCCCAATAATTCCCTTGGACTTTATATTGAATCGGGGAAAGTGTATGGGGATCTAACGACTGTATGTTCAGTTTATCATCTTCATCAAAGTGATATTTGGATGGGAGGAAGTGAAATAATTTTCCTCTAAGCCCTATATTAATGGTAAAAAATAAGATTTTTAAATGAAGCAAAAATATGTCATATAAATTCTGCAATTATTTCACATCTTTCGACTTCTTATTTTCACCATTAGTGAGGTCCACGAGGTGTTGCGGGCTCCCGGCTCTAGACGCACTAAAATCTCTAACCATCAGTCAAGAGATTAGCATTCCATCATGCTGCGGGCCAGGAAGTACGGAAAGTACGTTGCTGGCAGAAAACACCTTGACGCCCCAGCCGACTTATTTGCTGTTATATCATCAGCAAAGAGCCCTGTGGATGAAGTGCGAATGAGGCTGAAGTGAGGTGAGACAGCGCCGAGCTCTTACAGTGGCGATCTGGAAGCCCCCTCCTTGTCACGCAGACTTTGCATTTCAGACCATAGGTATAATTGCCAAAATCCAAATATTAAAATATCTCCCTTTAGAGACAAACTAGTGTCCATAGTACAATTATTCAATGTCATTAAAAAGGAACCACAAAAAAAACAGAACACTGACAAGCAGTACACACAAAGTCACGCACATATAGACACACGCAAACAACCAACCAAAGAAAAAGACAACCCAAAAATAAGCACAAAAGCAGCCCAGCCCACAGAAGAGAGAAAGAAAAGACAGCAGCCCAACAAAGACACAAGGCACCCAAGCAAGGAAATAAGGCAAGACACCCCCCAACCCCCATAACACCCCCACAGGAGCCCACCCAAGAAAAGATAACTAACTTATAAAATAAAAGAATAGGCCAGCAAACTCCATAAGATATAGAATATATATATATATATATATAGATATATTAGATAGATATATTGAGATAAATGTGGTTACCTTTAAAAACTTCCTATAATCTCTTTTATTATTACAGGATCTTTTACTACTTGGGAGGGATACATAGGCCTGCGGGGACTTTGACCAATTCTTGCAAGTGAAGGGCGTTTACACTCTCCATGCACAAGGTGACGGGTTGAGGATGAGAACAAGATGAATTTTCCTATGTAGTGAAGAACAATAGAGTTTAGAAGATAGTAGAGATGGAAGTTATGATCCTACTAGTTATTATTTGTATTTTATTTGTAAACTTTGTACTGGGTTTATTAAATTATTACCTTTGTCATCAAAATTATTCTTAAAAGGACAAAGAATATGGATTCTTGTCATTGTTAAGACATAATTATGATGATCAAATGTATAATTTAGAAGGTACCTGAAATGAAAAAATCTATTCATGTCAAAATGTTATTATCTATTGACTACTAATAATGAATTAAAAAATGAAATTCTCCTGTGATCATCAGGATGTTGCATCATTTCTTATCTCTTCATTACAGATTCTAGGCCGCGGAGCTCGTGTGGGCATCCAATATCTCCATAAGGGCGTTCATTCACCGAGGGACCTCAAGCCCGAGAACATCTTGGTGGCTGAAACGGGCCAGATAAAGATTCTCAGATTTATGATCCGCACGTGTCAACATGCACGGAGAACGCCAGCCACCGAATAAGCTGGGAATGCGGGATATTATGGCTCCTGAGGTGAGAGGAATGGACAGAACATAATCACATCCCGCACTTTACAGACTGTTCATTATAATGAAATTGATCCAAATTGTTTTGCTAAAAGATGATAAAATGTTTTCTTTTCTTTCTGCAGGTAGTGGCGGAGGAGGAGATACGCCGGCGATGAGGTATCATTGGAGTCATCATCATGCAAATGGTTACCAGTTCATTTAGATACCATCCATCTCTCTTTGATGAGAGCAGCAAATCCGGCGCCTGGGGACATCATTTACAGCGTCAGTATCAGGACACCTACTGAAGCTACATTACTAAAAGACTTATGTCTATGTGTACATGAATGTGTGGGAATCACACAAAGTATGTGTCTGCTCCTTTTGTTATGGAATCATTCACTTCAATACATGAATCATATAACGGAAAATAAAGAAAATATTGCATGTATACAACATGGACTGGACACAAGTGAAAAATGTGGAGCTTTATCGTTTACATCAGTTATAGAGCTTTAGTTATAACATACTCACTAAATAATATATCTATCTCTCTCTTTAGCTCCTCCTGAAAGATCCAGCCAAACGCCTTCAAGTTTCCGACCTTTGTTAAAAACACAGTGACTGCAAAGTATGAATCCTACTATCCCATGGGTAGAGAAGAAAATGCATGGCCGTTAAAATAAGTTACTTCTAGTAGTAAATTTACAACTGGGGAACTATTATGAGGGTACCAACAGTCAGACCTAGAAAATAGGTTGCCAGTCACAATGGTTGTGAATAATAATACTATTTCATTACTTGCCATTACCTGCTGTCACTTGAGTTTTGCAATAGAAGCATTGCCGAGGACTGTACAATGGAAAATATGGTGGGCATCTATTCTTCTCAAATCCATCAGTTGTAAACTGTGTTCTGGCATGTTGTGGTGTGATCTCTAACATATAACAGCACGTGGCACAACACAATCCAACATTAATGTAGAATTAGATTCAGTTTTATCTAGGATAAATGAGAAATACTGTATTGTAAAAGTAACAAAACATTTATCAGCGCTGCTCGGTGCACAAAGTGTATGAAAAGGTCCCGCTCCCACCCGCTATGGCGGATAACATCATGATGCTTGGCATTGAGTGCTCGCTGTGCTGTTTACACTGGCAGGCGCAGTTTTTACGAGGCACTCTTCCCCTTCGTGTCCCATTCCATACGCACATGTGCTGTAGAGGTGGCGTAGTATTGGCAAAAAAAAACACAATTTCTTGTCTTGGACGGGAAAATTGTGATTATTATTGCAGTGGCTTATCTACAAAGTTTTTGGATAGAAGCACTTGTAAATTCTTTCCCATTCTGCATGAATTGTGCATAATTTCCTTTTTATCAATAATTCCTGATTGAGTTGTCCAAACACATAACTGATGCCACTTGTCCCCTATAGAAGTGTAAATGGGGCTAGTATATAACCTCATTACAGTAGATACAGATCTAGGAGGTTGTCTCTATAAAGGTTGTCACAGCTGTATTGGGACCCAAGTCTCTTGGATATTTGCTTCCTGCTTAGACCCTCAAAATCGGCAGATATGTCACCATCCATCAGATAAATAGTTTTCTGTGCTCCCTTTCACTGCTGGTGGTATTGTTACTCGGTCTGATCACCGTAACAACTTTTTGGAAGCCATTTCAGACTCTAACAACTTACATACTCCTCTCCAGTCCCCAAATTTTTCCAACTCCTTTACATGTACTACTCTGTCATTTGTGTGATGTGGCATTAGAACATTATTCCCTGGCTTATGGGAGACCAACACTGGCTTACCAGTCATATTGTGGTCAAGATGTTTGAATTGGTTCCTGTAAGAATGAAAGAATTAGTAGCGTAATCATTAATAGAAGAGTAATGATCCTTTCTTTCCTTCACTGAGGTGGCTTTACCTTGACACATACGGAGGATCTCCGTTACTAAAGATTGTTTTCAAGAGCAAGACAATTGCAGCAAATGGGACAATGATTGAGAGACAGGTGGAATTATATCTGTGAATGCTGTATTTTGAATAAACGATGGAGAGAACTGGTATTGTATTTTACTACTCGGTATATTTACGGAATCTTGTCTGCATTGTAATACCCCTTTAAAGGTCCTGAAATCGTCCTCAGGGAGTACATGTAGCACTGGAACAGTTCTATGTAAGATGGACATAGTGTGGGGCAAGACCTCTATTGGCTATATAGTGGTGATCGCAATGGAAGAAACGTGGCTCTGGGGGAAGGGGCAATTTAATAAATCAACTTTTGCACATTCGCACGTGCTGTTAGGAATAGTAGACCAGAACTGATAGTAAATCTCCTCATTGTATGTATATGTTTAGCTATGTCATGTATCTGCCTCTAAAATTGGAATACCCTCATGGGTGCCTCATAGCAAGTTAGAGCCACCGCCTGACCAACCTTCCTTTAGGTATTTTGGCACCGAACTGAACCCAATGTAATTTAGATGTGTTCTTTCTATACCCTTTATCCAACATTCTACACAATAATCCAATGTATGGACTGACTAGTTATTATATAAGGGTAAAACATGACCTCACGTTAGTTTGGTTTGTCAGGCACTGAATTTCTTTGATATTCTCTTGGCCTCAGAAAACAAACTTTCATCTTTAAAAAACACATTACATAGAGATTTGGTTATCTGTGGGAATAACAAGCAGAACTGTAAACTGAGCTCCCATCATATTGGTTCTAAGATGAACCGTAGCACATATACTGACATATCATTGGTCAGTTTACTGGGCACATGACCAGTAACTGTGCAATGCGGCAAGTTGTCAGTTGACTGTTGAGACTGGCGATGGAGAAGGAGACATTGTCTGCTGGACCAGCGAGAGCGCTAAATGGGAGAAAGACGACTTATTGTCATTCGGATCTCTTTCGGTACTCATCGTGATGAGAGGACTCTAGCAAGAGCACGGAGAGAGAGGAGAAAACATCCGCTCAGCAGAGTCACCAAAACCACTGAATGATCCAAAGTATGTGCCACATGTGGAGAAAGGAAGGATTCTTCATATCCTAGATCATCGGCTGATGAGAAGAGACTTCAATCAGAGCAAGGAGGAAGGAGAAGAATTACATCGAGCTCAGGAAGTCCACCTCTCCCAACCCATGGAGAAAACCTATGAAGAAGATGCAAGCCAAGAAGAGACACTGGATTCTGCGAGTGGAAGGAACAAAACACAGCCAAGATCCGAAGCAGAAAGAAAGAGACAAGAAAAGAAAAACAGGGGCTCAGTAGATCCATCTATTATTTATACACAGGGACATTTGTCACAATACTCTAAACATGTTTTGTAATGGGTTGTTAATATTTAATTGTTTATAGAATAGAAAATGACACAATCTTTTATGCACATTAATAAAATTCTGTTCAATACATTTTATTATTATTATCATGTACAGTTGACCCTACATGCATTGTAGACTGGTACACCCATAGATGACTTATATAGAAAACTAATGCATGGACTATACATTCTAACTATACGATAGGGGTAACTGTTCATTAAGAAAAGACTTCACATGGTGTTGTGTAATATGATACGTCATGTGTCCCTAGCATAACTACCAACTGGGTGGGGAACATCTGTAATGTATTTGTATGGGACATCCATGGGCAACTAAATAGTAGTAATGGTGAAAACAAACTATTTAAAACTATTTATTGAGATTTCAGGAATATCTGAGGGCAGAACTGCTCTAGGATCAGAGATCATTCATTTCCAAAAATCGTTTTCAAAATCAATGCTGAGCACACGATTGGTTGCCATGTGTACACAACAGTTAGACACTACTGATTGATATCCTCGGGGTTTATTGGTACATTGATTCCTGTTTTCTGTTTATGATTGTGTTGTAAATAAAGTGAATGTAACAAACAGTAATCATAAACACAAGAGAGTATGGGGATGTGGTAAACTGAAGCTTGGGGTCACATGACATGTAAGAGAGTACATGACTATTTCAAATGTGTTCCATCATTCATCATGTTTGATTTATTTCTCAGGGATGAACATGGGCGGCACAAATTTATTCTACATTGCAGTGACACTACCTTGATAATAAATGTTGTGAAATCATTCATTTGTGTAAATTAGAAATGTGTTTGATATCCTAATACAATGTATCACTAACAGAAGTCGGGATCTCTCTTTAAGCTGAATATGTTTTTAATGACAAAGCACAAGTAAATTATACAAGTCACATGTATATTGTAAATACCCACAGCTTCATGTATATGTTTTTTTATTCTGTTCGGCAAGGTCTTGAAACGTCTGTTTATAAATTAAAGAAAATATCTTTACCTGATTCATTTTATTTCCTGTAGCTCATAAATATGGTTCGCAGCGAATCCCCTTTATACACCCCATCCCCCACAGGCCAAATACATTAGGGGAATTTATTAAGACTGGTGTTTTTGCACGCCAAAGAGGACCTGTCACCCCAAAATACCCCCACTAAATATGTCGCGATAAACCTCAACGACCCTTTCTATATATGCCAATTTTAATAATTTATGTTGTATTCTAAAATGTTATGTAGTGCAGCGCGCCACATTGGGAGAGCCGCAGCGATTGGTGCAATATCTGCGCTGCTGCCGGCTACTCTTACAGGTTTCCGCTGATAGGTGTAGTGGGGGAGTGTTGCCGGCCCCCGCATGAATAGGCCTACTTCAGCGTCACGGGTCCTTGAGGTCGGATCCTCTTATTTGTAAGAGATCAGATCTGTTACAACCATCTGTCCCAACAAAAGTTAACAAAAAGATGGGGAGTGAGTATAAAGAAAGCAAGGGCTGGGGAGAGGATTATGGGGGGCATATTTGGGGTTGGTTCTTTTGGGTGGTGACAGGTTCTTTAAAGGGAATTTCCCATTTCAGCAAATTAATTATTGGTTGTAATCATTGAAACGTTATACAAGTTATCCATATACTTTCTGTATCAAGTTTCATCAGGTTTCTAGATCTCTGCTGCTGTCATGCTATAGAAACGTTCTATGTAAACTTCGCAGTGGACAGAATTCTGACCATGGTCACACAGGTCAGCCTTGCATTAGTTGAGTAGATAATCAGAGCTGTGGGTTATAATGAGCAGTGCACCTTTGTGACCAGGTCAGCTTTGCCCACACGGAAATGAAACAATGAAGCTTCCTATAGAAGGACAGGCAACAGAGATCTAGAAAAATGGTGATAATTGATACATTAAAGTATATTGAAAAATGGTATTTTATAACTTTTATTACACACACCCCCCTTTCCGGACACATCTAAGGGACTTCAGGACTAAGAGGTGAATCTACTAAAGCGGTTTAGGACTCGCCTCTGTTCTCATGGCAAAGAAGGCAAGTAGTAAAAGCACCCCAGATGTACATGGGTCTGTGTTCAGGAACTTTAGGTTGTATTAGGGCATCACTATGAATCCTTAGGTGCGGACTATGTGTTGCGGTTTTTAAGGCATTTCCCCCACAGACACATGACATGGACGCAGGCGTGGGTCAGAAGCTTGGGAATCATTACCATAGTCTTTGGGATGACTCAGTTAGCATCTACAAAGGCGGCGGAGGGAGGTATAGCGGGGGAGAAGCAGAATCTGAGCGGGATCAATCCAGTCAGACCTTTTATTATATATATTATAGTACTTATAATGTATGGCACAATATTATTAAAAAATTCAAATACCAAAGATCAAGTTGTTGGACGCTTCAGCATATCCCTGTACAGTGTATTAAAGGGGTGTTTCCGCAAAAGCAAGTTAGGCCCTAGATCCGAGGGGGTCTCAGTGTGGGGCTCATGGACCGTTCTTCTCCTTATCTTTCTAAGCTGAAGAGCAGAGATTGGCAAGCCGCCAAATTGCCCTCGGGTTTGGTCAGCCCGAATCGGATTGTGGTGCATCGGCGCCAGCTTTCATCGCATTGGACAACCCGAGAATTAACAAAAACCTCGGAATTAAAATACAATTTGTGTCGCAAGTCAACACTCTCATGCACGGAAGAAAAGGTAATACCGTCCCGGACCTCGCACAGCAGACACTACTGGATATTGGGCGTCACTACCTAGTGATATCGGCAGACCCGAAATAGGACAACGCGCCAGCGGGCTCACGACTGGACCGGTATACTAGTAATTGCACCCTAATATCCCTTGGACTTTATATTGAATCGGGGAAATGTTATGGGAGTCTATACGACTGTGTTCAGTTTATCATCTTCTCAAAGTAGATATTATGGATTGGAGAGTGAAATACATTATTCCTCTAAGCCATATTAATGGTTAAAAAATAAGATTTCCTTTTAAATGGAAGCAAAAATACTGTTATTAAATTCTGCAATTATTTCACATCGTCGACTTTTAGTTTTCACCATTATGAGGTCTCACGAGGTGTTCGGCGGGCTCCCGGCTTAGACGACACTAAACTCTCTAACACCATCAGCAAGAATTAGCACCCATCTGTGTGCGGGCCAGGAAGTACGGAAAGTACGTGCTGGCAGAAAACAACTTGACGCCCACCGACTTATTTGCTGTTAGTATCATCAGCAAAGAGCCTGTGGATGAATGCGATGAGGCTGAAGGTGATGTGGTACAGCGCCGAGTCTCTTACAGCTGGCATCTGGAAGCCCCCCTTCCTTGTCACGGCAGGACTTTGCATTTCAGACCAAGAGTATAATTGCCAAAATCCAAATATTAAAATATCTCCCTTTAGAGACAAACTAGTGTCCATAGTACAATTATTCAATGTCATTAAAAAGGAACCACAAAAAAAACAGAACACTGACAAGCAGTACACACAAAGTCACGCACATATAGACACACGCAAACAACCAACCAAAGAAAAAGACAACCCAAAAATAAGCACAAAAGCAGCCCAGCCCACAGAAGAGAGAAAGAAAAGACAGCAGCCCAACAAAGACACAAGGCACCCAAGCAAGGAAATAAGGCAAGACACCCCCCAACCCCCATAACACCCCCACAGGAGCCCACCCAAGAAAAGATAACTAACTTATAAAATAAAAGAATAGGCCAGCAAACTCCATAAGATATAGAATATATATATATATATATATAGATATATTAGATAGATATATTGAGATAAATGTGGTTACCTTTAAAAACTTCCTATAATCTCTTTTATTATTACAGGATCTTTTACTACTTGGGAGGGATACATAGGCCTGCGGGGACTTTGACCAATTCTTGCAAGTGAAGGGCGTTTACACTCTCCATGCACAAGGTGACGGGTTGAGGATGAGAACAAGATGAATTTTCCTATGTAGTGAAGAACAATAGAGTTTAGAAGATAGTAGAGATGGAAGTTATGATCCTACTAGTTATTATTTGTATTTTATTTGTAAACTTTGTACTGGGTTTATTAAATTATTACCTTTGTCATCAAAATTATTCTTAAAAGGACAAAGAATATGGATTCTTGTCATTGTTAAGACATAATTATGATGATCAAATGTATAATTTAGAAGGTACCTGAAATGAAAAAATCTATTCATGTCAAAATGTTATTATCTATTGACTACTAATAATGAATTAAAAAATGAAATTCTCCTGTGATCATCAGGATGTTGCATCATTTCTTATCTCTTCATTACAGATTCTAGGCCGCGGAGCTCGTGTGGGCATCCAATATCTCCATAAGGGCGTTCATTCACCGAGGGACCTCAAGCCCGAGAACATCTTGGTGGCTGAAACGGGCCAGATAAAGATTCTCAGATTTATGATCCGCACGTGTCAACATGCACGGAGAACGCCAGCCACCGAATAAGCTGGGAATGCGGGATATTATGGCTCCTGAGGTGAGAGGAATGGACAGAACATAATCACATCCCGCACTTTACAGACTGTTCATTATAATGAAATTGATCCAAATTGTTTTGCTAAAAGATGATAAAATGTTTTCTTTTCTTTCTGCAGGTAGTGGCGGAGGAGGAGATACGCCGGCGATGAGGTATCATTGGAGTCATCATCATGCAAATGGTTACCAGTTCATTTAGATACCATCCATCTCTCTTTGATGAGAGCAGCAAATCCGGCGCCTGGGGACATCATTTACAGCGTCAGTATCAGGACACCTACTGAAGCTACATTACTAAAAGACTTATGTCTATGTGTACATGAATGTGTGGGAATCACACAAAGTATGTTGTCTCTCTTTTGTTATGGAATCATTCACTTCAATAATGAATCTATAACGGAAAATAAAAGAAAATATGGCATGGTAACAACATGGGACTGTGACACAACGTGAAAAATGTGGAGCTTTATCGTTTACATCAGTTATAGAGCTTTAGTTATAACATACTCACTAAATAATATATCTATCTCTCTCTTTAGCTCCTCCTGAAAGATCCAGCCAAACGCCTTGGAGTCAATGGTAACATCAGAAAACACCCGTTTTTCCAGTGTATTCAATGGGTCTCGGTGGAAGCCCTTAGGATGCCTCCTCCACACATCCCTGTAGTAAGTAAATCTATACAAATTGTAGCAATCTTATATGTTTATGCTGTCCTCAGCACATAGGCACATAAGCATTATCATCACCAATATACATCTTATGATAGACAAGTTCTCCTAGGGTTTATTCACACAGGGCACTCTAAAAATGTTCCAGGTACCCTTGTACACTGAGTAGCTGCATGTTCACCATTTTATGGTTAGTGTATTGGGTAAAGGTGTATTTCTTATTATTTTCAAGTCTCATTTATCCCATTATTTTTATTCCATTTTAAATTATGACTGTAATAACAGGATTGTCCTTTTTTTGTCTTGTAGCCACCTAAGCCTTGTCGCCAGCTAACACCATTCTTCCTTGACACCATGGAAGCAGCAGAGGCCTGGAAGCCCCGTTTGTCCCGTGAGGACCAGGCCCTATTTAAAGGTTTTTCGTTTGTCAACTCGAAAACCTTTAGGTGAGACACCACTGCTCTACAGTCATCAGAGCGAGCTGCCCTCCTTATCCCTGGCAGAAGAGAAGGGCAAATTAAGAGCCTGAGAAGGATCTCCTGCGTCCAACAAGAAGTCGTTCATATCCATCCAGACCTGCTGCATCTAGAAGACATGGGAAGACTCCATGAGGACGGCACATCCCCCATGGATGGTAAGTGGCAGCGCGTAAGACCTAAGCGCTAAATCTTATTATAGACATGTGTGAGACTCTTTATATTTTTACACCGGTAACTACATTTCCTCGCACCCATGAGAGCACCAGCTCCTAGTGCTGTTATGGGCGAGTGAGAAATAAATAGGCGCGAGCTGGCCGGCTATGAAGGGGAGAAGAGGAGGCCGGATTTTTTTTTTTTAACGCTAGCACATGTCTATAATAGTAACATATTTATGGTACTATAGATAGATTGATACTCTGTCTATAGTACATGAAAATATACCGGTGATTTCCTCAAGTCCATGACAATGCTGTCATAGGTTTGGGGAAAAAGGTGTGAGATGGCCGGCTATTAAGGGGTGGAAGGAGGCCGGATTTTTTTTTTTTAGATTAATGACATCTTTTAGATGCGTATTAATCTTTTTAATAGGTCATTTCATTTCCTCACGTCCATGACTGGATTGTTCTGGGCAACGAGGAAATGAAGTATATGATGCTGGAAGGAGGCCAGATTTTTATTTCTTTTTTTAATTGTTGACATCATTAGAGATGTCTAATTAATTTTCTACTTATTTTTTCATGTTCATGACTGGATTGTCCTAAGCTATGGGAAAATGAGGTGTGAGAAGACTATGATTATCTTAGATGATTAATAATACATTTTACTTGTAATTGTTGTTCCTTATGATGACATAAGAGGGTGTCATAAGATTATTATAATTAGAAAACTGGCTCATGATTGTGCAGGTGACTTAAAGGGGTATTCCCATGAAGACAAGATTCTTGAATGTATTCAGGATAACAAAATAACACATTCTCTAATTCACTGTTATTAACAAAAATACAGTATGTCACAGATATAATTACAAACCTGTCACTATAAATCCTGTTTTACACAAATTTGTTTGCCCCTGTACCCGACCCTAGATCTTCTGAGTTTAGGGTCGGGGAGGACATAATATTCTTCTGTCTGATGCTGTAGTTCAGTTCCTCTCTACCTCCAGTCCCCACCCTTGCATTCCAGGATGAGCTCACACAATGGCACAGATTTATCAAGCTGTCTGAAAGTCAATATATTTCTAGTTGCCCATGGCAACCAATCACAGCTCGTTACGTTTTATTTATGGTACGAGTTTAGTACATTAGTCTAGTTTGTTCAGTTTCCTTTATTGTAGTGTAGTGTAGGGACTCGCAAAAGAATGAGGACCCTTGACGTGGGTTGCGAGCTTCCGTATTTCTGCTCAAAATACCTTTCAAATTTTTATCTGCATATTAGTGCATAAAAAGTTTGTTGGATATCTAAATAATTTTTTTAAGGTATTAGGAGACTGAAATACTAACCAATGCCTCATTACTATTCTTGAAGACTAATTTATTAAAGTAAAAAGAGGGATTGAAAGAGATGAAAATAAATGAAAAGTTTACACCTAACTTATATACTAATGTGTAAAATATTATCAGTTTTCCCTATGACCGTCAGACTGCAGTGTGTTCTGATGCAGGAAATACAAAGATTACAGTATTTTTCGGACTATAACGCACCGGAGTATAAGGCGCACCATCAATAGATGCCTGCTAAAATGTCTAGGTTCATATATAAGGCGCACTGGACTATAAGGCGCACCTGATTATAAGGATGAATGACAAGCAGGTGGCAGACCTGTGCACAGTTCAAGGCAGCTGTTGTCTGTAAGTAAGGTTCATATATAAGGTGCACTGGACTATAAGGCGCAACTTTGATTTCTGAGAAAATCAAAGGATTTTTTGTACGCCTTATAGTCCAAAAAATACGGTAAAAGCTCTGGCAGGCAATCACAGGCAGTGGATTTTTCCATTTTTTGGTAACATTTACAATTGGTGCAGAAAAGTCATGTAGAATGTGGTCTTTTGGCCAGTAGCATATCTAGTGTTTTCTGGGCCCAAGGGCAATACCCCCTCCCCCAATTTCAGTGTTTTGTACTGTAACCCCCAATACCAATGTAGTTACCGTGCCTCCGCCATAGCAATATAGACACAGGGCACCATGTAGCAGATATAGTCAAAACGCCCCCATAGTAGCTAACAGTAGCGACAGTGCCACCACGGTAGCCAATAATCACAGTGCCCATTAGTGAGGCCAATAGTCATAGTACCCCTCACAGTAGCCAAGTCATAGTGCCCCCCACAATAGCCTAGTCACAGTGCCCCCCACAGTAGACAAGTTACACTGTCCCCCACTCGCGCACTTGGAGGTGGGGACGTGTGCACCGGACCCCAGGAGATGCCGCTGGAGCCGGGAGAGGACATCCACTGTTGTAGTATCATTGATCCTGGTTTCCATCTTACTATTACTATCAGAAGGAGGTGGAATCTCCGGGGAAGGGACGGGTGAGTAAATGCCAGGATGGAAGGGATACCTGCAGGAGCAGCTGGGGCGTACAGAGCTAGAAATTAAGTAAGTATGGAACTGAATATGCAAGTGTATGCTCTTGGGGAGAGGCTGTTAAAGAGGTGATTTTTTAAATCCAGGAATACGAGGATGGCAGAGTCATCTTGTTGCACAGGACCGCATTTGAGAGGGGGCTATCGAAAAATAAGTGTTTTATTTTACATGGAACTTGAGGTTGCAGGATGATGTATTTTTCATGTAGGGTGTGATCTATCTGGTTCTCCTCTCTATCTTGAGGCTATGTTCACAAGTTGTGTTAGAATTTTGTTTTTAAACGCAATTGCCCTGCTGGTCTAAATGCTGTGGTCAGTTGAAGCTCCTCCCTGCTGTGCATAAACTGCATTTCAAAACAAGATTCAAACGCAACGTGTGTACACACCCTGTATCCCACAGGTCATGAATATTAAATCCATAATGATCAACACAGTGGTGTTAGGCAGTCAGCATAATGTACTGGAATGACTGCAGAATTTACCCCAATGATAATTCTGCAGGCATTCTGCACCAGGGCAAGATGAGGGTAGGGCGCCACCTTCTCCTTCGACGCTGGAGGCGTCTTCTAAACCCTGGGCCTTCAGTAGTGATCAGTCCTACATGCGTCTAAGATGCACACAGCGCTGGTCACTGGATGCAGTGTTGCAGGGATGCAGCCTTTTTGTGACGGAGGTGTCGTCTGCCTCATTGCTTAGACAACAGCGCCTTGGTCATGGTGCCTTGAAACAGAAGACAAGCATACATGTGAGGAGGGAATGTGGGACTGTGCTGGGACTACACAATCAAAAGAAATCATCCCCTACATTGTAACGTGCTCAATCACCTCTTATCAACAGCAAAACATTTGCTAATGTTTATGCGCCAATATGCAGCTTTAGGCGCCAATGTATTGATCAGACGATTCGTACAGCCCTGCTCTGCAGTACGGACAGGTCCGCGTGCGTCACTACACACCGCGCGGCTTCCACCGGAGAAGAGACATGGAGCTGGCGGGGCAGACCGGTAGGTACCAAGTTGATTGTTTTTGTGGGTGTCATGCTGTATACCTCACCTTCGCTTTTTATACAGGGGCCGATGCTTAGTAACGGTTGGCCCCCTTTTGCCTTCGAACGCCTCAATTCTTCGTGGCCTAGATTCACAAGGTGCTGAATCATTCCGCATAGATTTTTGGTCCATATTGACATGATGGGCATCACCCGTTCCGCAGATTTGTCGGCTGCACTCCATGATGTGAATTCCTGTTTCCACCACATCCAAAGATGCTCTAGTGGATTAATATCTGTGTGAAGTGGAGGCCATTGAGTACAGTGACTAACATGTTCATGTTAAGAGAAACCAGTCTGAGATGATTCCACTTTATGACAAGCGCATTATCCTGCTGAAAGTAGCCCTCGATGTTGGGTACATTGTGGTCATAAAGGGATGGACATGGTCAGCAACAATACTCAGGTAAGCTGTGGCGTTGCAACAATGCTCAATTGGTACCAAAGGGCCCAAAGAGTGCCAAGAAAATATTCCCCACACCATGACACCACCACCACCAGCCTGAACCGTTGATACAAGGCAGGATGGATCCATGCTTTCATGTTGTTGACGCCAAATTCTGACCCTACCATCCGAATGTCGCAGCAGAAATCGAGACTCATCAGACCAGGCAACGTTTTTCCAATCTTCTACTGTCCAATTTCGATGAGCTTGTGCAAATTGTAGCCTCAGTTTCCTGTTCTTAGCTGAAAGGAGTGGCACCCGGTGTGGTCTTCTGCTGCTGTAGCCCATCTGCCTCAAAGTTCGACATACTGTGCGTTCAGAGATGCTCTTCTGCCTACCTTGGTTGTAACGGGTGGCGATTTGAGTCACTGTTGCCTTTCTATCAGCTCGAACCAGTCTGCCCATTCTCCTCTGACCTCTGGCATCAACAAGGCATTTCAGCCCACAGAACTGCCGCTCACTGGATGTTTTTTCTTTTTCGGACCATTCTCTGTAAACCCTAGAGATGGTTGTTCGTGAAAATCCCAGTAGATCAACAGTTTATGAAATACTCAGACCAGCCCTTCTGGCACCAACAACCATGCCACATTCAAGGGCACTCAAATCACCTTTCTTCCCCATACTGATGCTCGGTTTGAACTGCAGGAGATTGTCTTGACCATGTCTACATGCCTAAATGCACTGAGTTGCCGCCATGTGATTGGCAGAAATTAAGTGTTAACGAGCAGTTGGACAGGTGTACCTAATAAATTGGCCGGTGAGTGTATATCACTAGGGGGAGGCTGTGTATACAAGGAGACGACTGTATATTAGAGAGGCTGTGTATACTGGGGGAGAGGCTGTGTATACTGGGGGGAGAGGTTGTGTATACAGGGGGAGGTTGTGTATACTGTGGGGAGGCTGTGTATATAGAGGGGAGGTTGTGTATTCTGGGGCAGGTTGTGTGTACTGGGGGAGGGTGTGTATACTGGGGGAGGTTGTGTATACTGTGGGGAGGCTGTGTATATAGGGGGAGGTTGTGTATATATAGAGGGGAGGTTGTGTATTCTGGGGGGAGGCTGTGTATACTGGGGGAGGTTGTGTATACTGGGGGGAGAGGCTGTGTATAATGGAGGTGGCTGTGTATACTGGGGGAGAGGCTGTGTATACTGTGGGGAGAGGCTGTGTGCTGTTGGCAGAGTACTGTATATAATTTAATTTGGGAGTATGTATATGGGGGATGTTATAAATAGAGGAACTATATATAAATTAGCTGGGTGCTGTATTTCAAGGGTTGCGGTATATGTAATATATAGTATGGGTGCTTAGATGCTATAATTTATTTGAGGGACTATATAAAGAATGTTTTATTTGTGGAATAGTGTGTTCAGTCATGTTGTGACAATAATATATATCTTGGAACACGCTCCATCATACTGTACAAGTGACTGTAGTTTTCTTAGGGGTGCCGTGTGGAGTTGTGCTGCATGGAGCGGAAGACATTTGACTGTGAATTCAGTAGAGATAATCCATTGCCTGGAGAATTCGTAAAGAAGTCCTCTCCCTGATTGGGCAGTTAATCACCTGTAAGGTACAAGATGTCTCTAATGTCTGTGTTATTGATGGAAACTAGTGTAGTAGGTGGTATTGTTGGCAAGGGGGGGGGGGGGCAGCATTTTCAATTTTCACCTCAGGCAGCAAAAAGGCTAGAATAGGCCCTGAGGCTACCTATATACTCTGGGTATGTGCTGGGATACCTATATACGGGAGGCATGTACTGGGCTACATACATACTGAGGGTGCTGTGCTATCTAAATTAAATTAGTATTTTCTGCGTTAAATATGAATAAGGGGGAAGCTATATGGTTGCATATATTATGATATATTGAGGTCACAGTGTATTATATGTATATGCAGGGGACACATAGCTGTTATTTAGGGGATATTATATTGACTTATCTGTGACTTGAATTCTGCCACAGAGTCACAGATAAGTTTCCATGATGTTTTCTCTACCTAATGGATAAGAATTCCCAACTATGAGGAGACTACCAGGAAACATATTTATATAAATTTCAGGCATATATCTATATGTGTAGTATTTTCGCTGGAGAGACATTTTCTGCGTTATATTTACAGCAGGTTGTCCTAATAGTAAATGATCCCATAATAGTTGGCCTCTTTTCATTCTTATGATTTTAAATAGGGAGGGAGAGCATTTCATTATTCCGCTCAGGATCGGCACTGATTTTGCCACTTTTTTTGGATGGATAAACCCTATACATTGAACTGTGCTAAGAGCTGTATGCTGAGTGGAGAGGGGAGAGGTGAGTGCACAGGGCAAGAATACGAACTGCTCTATATTTTCCGGCAAGGCCACGCGGCTCAGACCATGCAAAGGGTACCAAGACTGAAATGGAAAATATCGGTCTGCATATATGTCCCTCTAAACCTATGACTGTGTTTGTAAATGTGACACATTAACGAATAGGTGAAAAGATGTGTGTGTCAATTGTGTCTGAGTCTGGCAGCTTTTTTTCTATGTTCTCAGAACATAGAGCGCTGCAAGGCTGTAATACTAACCACTAAGACTAAAGGCAGTCATTACACTAGACTGAGAACTGAGTGGGGCAGCCATTATATTAGACAAAGGCCTGACTATTGGCAGTGAGTACACTAGACTGAGGACTGTTTGTTGAAGCGAATATACTGGACGGAGGAATGACAGACCGCAGTGATTTCAACCTAACTAAAGATGCATTCACAGTTTTGCATTGTGTTTACAAAAGCAATATAAACATCCAATTTCCATCTGCGTACATGCTGGTGGATGCTGGTCACCTGCGTTCACATGCGTTTT